>VYZQ01040718.1:52825-70093 GCA_013400655.1 Mystacornis crossleyi | reverse complement strand
TAGTGGGAATGGGAAGGGGAGGGAAGGGAAGGGAAGGGAAGGGAAGGGAAGTTTCCTCAATTGTTATAAAACAGACTAACACTTCTGGATTCACTGTCATCCTTGGGGACTCATAGACTATCTAGTAGGTGTGAATCTCTTCCTGTTTTCTGAAAGCAGAATTCAAAGCTTCCCCTGGGGACAAGAAAAGGAATATTCTGAATTTCTTGTTACATTGTGTATTTTACCTGTCATTCCAGTGGCAAACACCACCAGATTCTACAATGCAGAAGTTTTTCCAACTGATTTAAACAGCCCAATAGTAGATTTTCTTCCCAGCTGACATCTGATAAAACCCAGCTATTAGTCGCCTCAAAAGAATTAATTGAAGGTGTATATTTTGATAAATTAAGATGAAGCAGTAAAATGAGTAAAAACTTAATCGAGGTGTGAAGTGGAAACCTTAATTCCATTTCCACAGACTTTTTAAAAATGGCATAGCTAGATAAATTTTGTGGGAGTGAGAGAATCAAGGAAACAGAGGGAAATAATGAAAAAAGACTGAGTAGGGTAAGGAAAGGTACATGCATCACACAGAGGCAAGGCTAAGAAATCAAGCAGTACTTTCTTCTGCAGATGGGAGAAGTGCATCAGCTATTCACTTTCATGAAACAGATGAGACTGGCATTTGTTCCAGTGTTTTCCTCAAAGTAGTTACCTTAGATCCAGTAACTAAACACTGCTGGCTCACAGAAGAACCCCAAACCCAAACTACTGAGGACTGCTGTCTTAAAACACATATTGCTACCACAGAGACATAATTTAGGGACACAAAAACACTGAGGAGGGAATCACATATATATTTGGGATTTTTAGAACTAAAAATTCCTGTATTCTTCCAATACTATTAAACAGTGACTTCCTTACACCATTTAATACATGCTTCCTTAGATAAAAAGTACAGATGTCATCTCAGGTGAAAAAGCTTTATTTTTGGACTGCATGATCAGATTTTTGCTATTGCTTAAGTAAACAGCAATGGCTTGTAATGCCTTAGTGTCAGCTACAAAACTGTAATGCAGCTATGATCAGCAATCTTGACAGTCCTTTGTGTGAAGGTAAGTAGGAAATGGTTACCAAGGATAATTATTAAGTCTGTGAGATGTCAACTTTATTTTCTTTTGCCTTTTCTTGGCTTTTAGAGTTGCCCGTACTTATGTAAGGGTATATTTTAAAACATGTAAATTAATTTTACCTAAACAAGCAAAAAATTAAATTATTTCTTAAATTTTTCCCTTGACAGACTATTCAGATCTCAATCAACAATCTCGCAGTGCCTGGGATGACCTAGTTAATATAATACCAGTAGGCAGTGTATTTTAGCTTTGTTTGCAAATCTGCACACTGGAAATCAGTGCTTAGGAACTGTGTAGCATTATGTACTCAGGCACTTTGTAGTCACCAATCTTTTTTGTTGCCTTATTCTGTACAGCACAGCCCACTATTTGTCTTAGGTACACTTTCAAATGTGTGAGATTTGTACTTCTTGGGTTATGTAGGTGCTGTTCTAGTTTATTTTCCTTGATTCTGCAAAGGGATTTTCCTTCCTTTCTGCTCCGGAACTGGAAAAGAAATACTCTTAGCTTTTTTTTCTGTTTATTTGATGCTTTGGGTTTTCTTCAATATGAATCTACACAGTGCTTATTCAATTCAATTATATTACTCATTATTTAAATATAATTTGGACTGGTTCTTTTTCTTATCCCTTTTCAGAAGGTTTTAGAACAAAGCTATGAAAAATTAAAGATTAATATAACAAGTTTTTGTTTTTACAATAGAAATGGTAGTTTTCTACACTTTAAAAATGGATTTTGAAATGAAATTATTATCACATCCATATCTGCATGTTTGTGCATATGTATGGGTATATTTGTATGTGTGACTCCTGTCAAATAAGGCCAATTGATTAAACACACAAATTAATGGCAGTGGATGTTAATACATCTTTGTAATTCATGTCGTAGAAGGCAGCAGATGGAACTTGACTCTGTTCCCTTATGTATTGTTAACCACTCCATCAAAATAGAGTCAACAGTCAACAGTCCCCTCCTCTTATTGCCAGCCAAAGAAATCAAAACCCTACCTAGCAACAGAGCCCAGAGAGCAGACTGCCATGCAAGCTACTCACCAGTTTTATGTAAACGAGCCCTTAGGTACAGGCTAATATTGATTAACTTATGATGGCCACATGTCTTCTGATAAAAGATGTGTTATGCCTTATAAAGCTCTGGAACTTGAGCTGTTCAAATATGCCTGTATCAGTGTCCATGTTTAAAGGAAACAGAGCCTACCTGTTCCAGTTTCCTGATTGCTAATACTTTAAAAATGCAAGTACTTATAGCCTATAACATATTTTACAAAAACAATTGGAATTTGCCCTGCATTTCTTTCAATCCTTCTGTTTTATGAATGGAAATACCTCTTCAGCTTCTCTGTACTGTTCCAAAATGTTGTCATATTCTATAGGTTAGGCTTAGTCTTCATCAGGACAGACTTATGCGAGAGACAGATTTAAGACAGTGAATATTTATTCAGTAGCATAGAGGGGTAGAAAGACATGTTCTGTATCACTAATAAATCTGCACGTTTATTAGTAGACAGTTGATAGCTCTATGGAAACTGGTTCTTTGGAGAAATGTCCTGATTTGGAGAAAGGCATGCAGAGGTCATGGCTTGCAGACAGAAAAGAAGAGCAATCTTGTTCTCCTGATGAAAAAGCAGTGGCAAATGAGCAAATGGAAGTGCTGAACCAGCATGACTTGTCTGCCTGCCAGGAACAGCTATTTTGGTGCATTGCCAGATGGACAAATGCTAAATTGCTCCTGGCCTGTGAAGGTGGAGGGAAGTAATCCAAGTGTAGGTTAGGAGAGCTGGCATGACTCAGAAATAAGGGAGGAGAAGGCTGGCTCATATCCAAGTGAAGGAATAGCAGGGTGGATCAGGGTGGTAAAGAGTGCAGTTTGTAAGTCCATACATGGAACTTTTCCCTTGGAACCAGTGGTGAAGCCACATCACAATATGAGGTCTAGAGAAGAAATAATGACAAAGGCTGTTTTTGAGAGATACTGTAAGAATCATTGTTGTTCATGATCATGTAGTTAAAGTCCCCATAATACATCATTAGAGCGTAGGGGTTTAATTCCTCTCTTTCCTTCCAGCAATGATATTAAAGTGTATTAAATTTGACTGCCTCCCCACACAACCTTTCTGCTGTTTTACAACCGTCTTTTGCCTGGCAGCACTAAACTACTGTGCATTGCTGGTGCGGGCTGTGTGTCGGTGCTGCCAGGCTCTGCACACGTGGCAAACAGTGCAATTCCCGTGATGTGAACTCTTGCCAACTCACATACGTGTTGTGAGCCTTAGCTACTGAACTACCTTAAAAGCAGTCTAGAAGTCTCCAGATGAATTCAAATCTAGAGTAATGAAATCATGATTTCCATGACAAAGTGGTGAGAATACAAATTTTTTAAGAGGGACAAGGGGAAATAACATCAAGTTGTACCAAGGGAGGATTAGACTGGATCTTGGAGAAAAAGTTCTTCACCAGAAGAGTTGCCAGGCACTGGAAAGGGCTCCTCAGGGAGTGGTGGAGTGACCATCTCTGGAGGTATTTAAAAGATATCTATATGTGGACATGGTTTAGTGGTGGACTTGGTAGTGCTGGGTTAACAGTTGGACTTGATGATCTTAGAGGTCTTTTACAACCTAAACATTTTCTGATTCTATGATTTTGATCATAAAATAACACCTTATAAATTTCAAATTATTTTACTTACTGAGGTTTGCAAAACCCACAGTTTTTTTCTCTTTGGAAATTATCTGTTTCCTGAAGTGACCACAGAATTTAAACCAGAGAAGTATATACACACTGACATGATGTAATCACACAATAACATGCAAGAAGTAACCCCTGTAGGAGTTCTTCCATTTTACTAAGTGAAAACACTCATGGCTCGGGAGACCCAATTTCAAATTGTTCCTGCCCATGGCAGGGTGGATTGGGACTCAATGATCTTTAATGTCTATTCCAAACCCTAACACTCCATGGTTCTGTGAATTCTCTTTTTTTGATGGATTTTCAATCTGTATTTGAAGTTTCTAAACAGGGCTCAAACCATGGTAATTGCAGTAGTCCACATAGACTTCTCTCAGTGTCTAGTAATGTTATTTTCTCTTATGAATGAATATTCAGTAGTAGAGGAACTGAATCTCTGTCATCTCCTGAGTTTTACAGTCAGTACAGAGTAGAATTTTTATGTTTTGGGCACTTGGGTTCTTCTTCTGTTTGAGGGTGAGGAGTGAAAAACAGGGAATATTAATTTAGCAGTTACTAATTAGAAATAGTTTTGTATATTCTTCCTGTCTGTTCTACTTGCCATAAAAATATTTAAGTGTTGATAGTGGCTTTCTGGGAAATGGGACACCTGAGTATGACATCTGTTCTGGAATACATTTATTTTGTAGAAGTGGAAAAGCATCAAGAGGATACATTGAATTAGCTTACCATTAAGTGATTATAGCTTGGTGAGTCACTAGAAATCAGGAGATGGTAGGTTCAAATTAACTCAGGGAGAGTAAAAAATTTGAATGCTCCCTCTCCCATCGTGATAGGATGTCCAGCCTCTGTTACTCAGCCATAAACACTGCTGCCCGAAATCAGCCCTTCATTTTATTCACTTTTCATATCTTTGAAATGTAATATTTTATTTTGGCTCAGAGAAAAGCAATTTTATCTAAGTTCTGTTTTGAGAAGACAAAAGCCCAAACATTTCAGGTTTATTCAATCCGTTTTTACTAAGTGGGTTTCATCACTCAGTGAAGTGGGCACGGGGGAGGGAGGGTGGCGGCATCATTGATCTCTGTGTCCCAATCTAATTCTCCTAAAAGGGATTTTTTCCCCTTACAGGCCAAGAAAACAAAATATGTATTTATTTATTCAGAACGTGAACAAGGATAAAAATCAACACACAGGAAAAACTGCTGTTTGGATAAAGAGAGTTCTATTTACTTCCCCACAAGTAGTACTGTCTAAATCCTTTTACACAGTGTACCTGAAATCCTTACAGTGTTTTGCAGTGCTCTGTCACTAACTTGTAAATACACAGGAAGGAAGAAAAGCAGCAGTAACAGACTAAGACAGTAGTAATGAACTGTGGAGTCAAACCGCTGATAACAACAGGAGTTTAATATTAGCCATTAACCTCTACAGCATCCCTGCATTCAACTTGGAACCAGCTCTCAGAAAATATTACCTTCCCTATTGATATGGAACCAAGAGAAATATTCACTTCTAAAGTACTTGCAATTACTAAATCTACTGTTGGTTAAGAGTGTTGAGAACAAAAGAGCTGAAGTAACCGAGAAGCTTAAAATGTAGGGATGCTCAAAATTTTGGAAGCAATTCTTTTTGTGGAAGAGTTTGTCACTTCTGTGCAGATATATGATTTCTCCTGCAGAGACTGCAGGTCATCTTCAATAGCTAAAGATGGATTTCTGAACTGCAGGAGGCAGGAAAGTGCATGGCTAGCTGAAACTTCAAGCAAATTCTCAGTAACTAAGACTGGTTATGTGCAAGTACAAACACACTACAGGTAAAACACATTTCAGGGGAAAGAAAGGGAGGGAGACTAAACATTTCCTTCAGCATCATGTTTCAAGCAGCTCTCTTCTTTGAAGAGACTGCTGCTAGCTCATATGATGGTTTGAGTTTTCATGATAAGATGTGGCTAAGTTTGTCACGAAGCGATGATGTATTTTATTGACTAGAGTTCACCTTCCAGCTTTATCAGCCAAGCTTCTGGGAACACAGTCTGAAACACATACCAGTGGCTCTCATACAACAAAGATAACAGAAAATAGTATTACTTCCTGCCAAACACTACCTTGCATTTATCCTGAGTTTGTTGTGGATACGAATAATGCTATTGCTATGAAAATAATACCAAAGGTGGGGTATTTTTTCAGTTTTGGATCTTCTCACAGATCTAATTTATTGCTCTGGACACATTTAACTCTTTAAACAGTTATTATGCTTACTCAGTAAACCCTGATTCCCTAATATAAATTCTTCCGAAAGATCTTGTCCCGGTTTGAGACAAATTGGAGGAAAAATGTCCTCTGATAGAAGGCAGGTTTCAGCCTCCCCTCCATCATCAGGTTCGGGAAGAAAAAATTCCTTGGAGAAAAAAGTNATAAAGTCACCCCAAGACAGATCTGAGAATTACACACAGAATTATCTGTTAAAATATGTCCAGTACTCAAAATTCCTTTAAGTTCCTTTTGTTCCTAAATTTTACTTTCAGTATGTAGAACAAGTGTAATCTGTGGTTTTTTTATTCTGTGAATATTTGAAAGCCTTTATCCAGCACTGTTGGTCTTTGAGAGGGTTTCATGGTATAACTTTGCCATCTTATAACACAGTATTTTAATCATGAAATGCGAAAAAAACCAACAACAAAAACCAACAAAAACTGTCCCCTTGATATGCTGCAGTGATTTTGTGGTGCAATTAATTTATAATTAATTGGTAACATAAGCATTAGTCTTAGCCTGTCATCTTATGACGTTCTCTTAGAGATGGATAACAAACAATATGAAAGGAAAACTAATGATGACCTTTCAGCATGACTAAGCTGGTCTACATAATATTTCTTCTTCTCCAGTTAATTTCTCTCCTTCAGGAGGAAGGTGAGGACAATTATTTGAAATGCTGAAAAAGCGGTAAAAATCTTCAGTAGGCTATGTTGGAAGCAGAGAGAAACTGAAATTAAAATTTAAATAATCGACCCCCAAAGCCCCAAGAAAACAAACATCTATGTGCTTAACTATATATCTATATTTTTCCATCTCATGGATTAAATTAAATTGTGTGCTTTGGGTTTATATATGGAAAAGAAAATCTTAAATTTCAACAACAAAAGACCAGGCCAAGCAACTCTTTTGTTTTAGCACCAAAGGAAAAAAATTTCTTTTAAAATTCTGAAACATTAGATTTATTCACCGTATGAAATGATGGTTCTTCATCACTGTCTCATCTCAACATCAGATTTTTTCTACTTTTCTGTCCCATCAAGAGAAAAAAGTCTTATTTCAAAGGCTAGTTCTTAGCACTTTGTAGATTCCATCTTCTAAATCATATTGATTTGTCTCTATCATTTTTTTGGCTAGTTAGAGTTCCTTCCTAAGCTAAGTTTTGCCTATCTAATGGATTTTATTGATAACCATAAGCAGTCTACTCCACACAACTCTTTTGATCTTCCATCTTGCATATTTATAAACAGGTTAATTTTAACTGGTTCAATTAAAATGATGCAGGCTAAAAAAATGAAAACAAGATTCAAACCAATAAAAGTGTTGGGAATCTTCTTACATGACTTCACCTTCTTCATCCTTAAAAATTCTCAAATTTTGTAGTTTTTCATGCAGAGTGAATACATCACTCATACCAAAATCAAAAAGTAGCATACTGGGACTTTCAGAATCTGAGGAGTTAAGGAGTTGAAGCTTTAAAAAAATGTCCAATACTTAAAATTTTGGGATAAACTAAAAGAGTTTGCACTATTATAAACATGCTGTATAACATATTTTCAGTATTTTGCTGTTGGGTGTAATGCTTGATGCCTTAATGCCAATTATTGAGTTTCTTTGAAAATAGTAAAAAAAGGGAGTACCATTCTCTTGGGCAAAACCTAAACCAACACAAGACACTACTCAGGATAATGAAAATCTGTTCATTTATATGTTTATGATACGCTGAAAGCACTATAGTAAATACAAAAAAACCCAAACTTCAACTTCCACGTGATAAATTTATGCACTCCTATTAAAATAGTAAGTATATTTTTAGATCTCCAGGAAATGTTATCACCAAGCTAATGATAAAGTCATAACTTTCCCCTTTGATATCTTAACCAAAGTTCCTCTTTCTTTTAAAGAATTAAAATGTTACAAGTTACTTCTTGGGATTCAAATGGTGGCTAAACTTAAAACAACCATGTGGTGAGACAAAATTTGGGAGGAAACCCCTAATGCACACCTGGCTAATATGACCAAAAGCCAAGGAAATGTATGACTAGGTTCCTTTCACATGCCCATCTCCCACTGAAAAATGGAAACAGTATAATTTATCAGTTTCCTATAAGTATTTCCGCAAACAAAGCTAATGAAACAGGCAGAGTTTTTAGCAATATATGCACTGTCTTTTTGCTGCTTCTTTCACCCAACACTGTCTCTCCCATGCCAGAATATTTGTTTCATTAGCTATTCTTTCCAGAAGCTAATAGCAATAAAAATGTCTTGTGTCAGAAGCCAAGAAACTGCTTGGAATATGCAACATTTTTTTTTAATGCAGGCCACAACCGTATCCTAACTATTTGGTGTTCTAATTTGATTAAAAGAGTTTAACATGCAATTTTTTTGCAAGATTGATGCTGAAGATTATTGACATGAGCAGACCAGTGCCATTAGGGTTATGAACTATGTAGGAGTTTGAAAAGAGAGGTCACTATGAAGAATAATATACCATGGCTTTATAAACTTCAAATCAATACTGTTATAAAGCGACACTTTTTTCTCTCTCAGCCTGCTTCTTTTTCCTTTTGCTTTTAGATATTTTTTGTCTTTGTTTTCAGCCTCCTTTTAATGAAGATCCTTCCTGTACATCTACATCTTTGCCTCCTCAGGTTGCTTTTATTGTCTCTTTCCCTTTATCACAATTTTTCTTGTTCTCTCTCTTTATACTTCTGCTTAGTAAAGTACGACTGTAAACCTGTCCTGCAAGTCACTACTACCTTTCAGCAGATGGCACTGTTATTTAGTCTAACTAGAAGGGCAAGACAACTAACTTAAACCCCTTTCTTAAACAATGAAATAGAGACTCCTTTTCGACTGCATTTCCACCTTACAGACAAAACCAGTGACAAAATTACTGATAAAATACTGTAATATTTTTTTAAAGATGGAAATGATAAAAATATGTTGCTAGTTGCCAGACCTCCTTTAAATGGGGCTCTGGAACCATTGAAAACAAATGCTTCTCTTCTTAGCAAACAAGTTTGGGGGGGAATTTATAACATGCACATAACCTCATTACCCTACAGCCCTGCTGTGGTTGGTATGGTTACCTTTGTGTGTCTGTGAGGGAGTGCTCCAGGCAGGAGTGCAGATCCCCTGTCTGTGTGTGGTTCCAGCTCAGCCTGGCAGGGAGCCCGGCAGGCTCTGCACTGCAGGTTCCCACAGATGCCCAGGGAGTGTGGTGGAGAACGAGCAAGTGTTCTGCCAATGCTGTCAGAAAAACATGCAACTTCTGTCAGCTCCAATTACAAGGAGAAGATGAATCACATCTCTTAACTCTGTCCCTGGTGGCACTCTGGCTGCTGGAGGGCTGTAAGCAGGAGTTTCTCCAGTCTGCTGCCAGCCCCGCTCTTTTCCCAGCAGCTCCATTTTGAGGTTCCCTGATGTGGAAAACCATATTCTATCAGTTTGCTCAGACTGGTCCATGAACTTCTACTTGCAGTTTGTTCCCATGATGTTTCTCTTACGGTTAGTACTGGCTATTTTACCTCTAATACATACAATGGCCTTTCAGGTTCAGCTGCCTTTCATCTTTTTGCCAGAGCAAACTCCAAATGGCAGAGTTGTGACTATTACCCCCTGTTCTGCTTCCACCATTTGGGAAAGAGCAGGAAAAGTAGACTGGAATGAGAAAAAAAGTTTGATGTGTGAAAGGGGGACTCCTCATGATCAGCAATATGGGGCTGAAGGGGCTCACCTTGAGGTGATAGGTATAAATAAGAGACAGCCTACAGGACACGGTCATGGGCAAAGCTGTCATAACTTTTCTGGAAATTAGTGTGACTGGGTACTTCTCTGAAGCACCTGAACAACAGGATGAACTGGAGGTCTGTGCGAAGTTACAGCACTTCTAGCTCACTCAGATCACACAGGCAGGATGGGACAGCTCACACAGCTGCAGCACTGTGATGGATGGATGGAGACTTTAGGAAGTGTGGCTGGTAAGGTAGGGAGAGTGAGTTCCTGTGAGAGCTACAGGAATGCATAAAGCCCTGCCTAGACACGGACAATGAACCAATGATTAGCTGGGCCAAGAGAAGGCTGACAAATATTGGTGATTTTGTGGTGGGTATCTGTTCACACCACCTGATCAGGATGTAATAGTAGACAAAGCCTTCTTCAGGCAACTGGGAGCATCCTTACTTTTGCCAGCTCTGGTTCTCACAGGTAACCTAAACCCCCTAATATCTGGTGGAGGGGCAATACAGGTTTGAGAACAGTAGTGACAACAGCTTCCTAACACAGATGATCAAGGAGTCAACAAGGAGAGGGCACTCTGATGGGTCTGATTCGTAGTAGAACTGAATAGGGACGTGAGGGTCTGCAGCAGCCTTGATTGCAGGGAACATGAGATAGTGAAGTTCAGGATGCTCAGAGGAGAAAACAAGGCACAGTCACATCCCTGGTCCTCATGAGAGCAGAGTTTAACAATTTCAGGGGCCTGCTTTAGAGAATCTGATGTAATATAGTCTGGGAAGAAAAAAAAGGAACTCCAGGAAAGCTGGTTGACTTTCAAGGGTCACCTGTAATGCTTCATCCCAACACACAAGTAATCAAAAAAACAGAGCAGGAGGCCTGCATGGATGAACCAGGATCTGCTGACTAGACTCAAACGTTAAAAGGAAGCAGATAAAAGATGGAGGCAGCATTGGACAATCCAGGAGGAACATAGAGATACTGTCCAAGTAAGTGGGGATAGTATTACAAAAGCCAAAGTCCACTTGGGTTTACATCTGACAAGGGATGTAAAGAAAGACTTCTATAGGCACAGTACAAGCAAAAGTAAGAGCCTTTTCTGCCTTTTCCCTTCACACTCACCTACCTCAATCCTCCTAAACATTATTGTTTCTTTCAACATCAGGATTCTCTTCTAGTTTACTTTACTCTAACCATCACCTTGCTAGATGCACAGTTCCTGAAATATCATGTCTTCTCTAATTTGCATTTTAGTTGTATTTTTTCTATACTTCTCATTTCTGCTTCTCATTTCTTTCCCAGTCCTTTTTCCCTTGACCATTAAGGCACTTCCTAGAGGAAGTCGTAGTCCACCACCTTCCAGACATATACGTAATTAAGGCCAATTAAGTTGTCAAGTTTTGTACAGTATTTGTCTATGATTCATATGCTGAGAATGGAGCTACAGAAGCAAAGCCTTTTTAGGTGCTTTACTTTTATTCCTGAAAGACTTCCTGCTGCTAGTCCCATGCTCTCCATCACTCTTACACAGCTTCTCTCTCTCTTTCATGCTTCCTGGTGCATGTCGATGTCCCATACTGTCAGTGTATTTTCATTGTCCATTTGCCATTCACTGAACAGTACCCAAAGCTTTTCATCCTTCATTCATGTTTCTACAAGTTTCCCTGAAAACCTATTAAATTTCTTCACATTTTTGTCTGTCTACTTAATAATTAGAAAACCTTACAAGTTCTTTAACTTCAGATGTGACTTTCCTACACATGCATTCATCTTAGATATGATTCTGCACATCTTTTCAGAACAAGTAGCTCATCACAGGTTCCTTTCATCAAGCCTTAATCTTTACTCCAAATATTATGTTGCAATTGCTTTCCAATCTTGCTAAACGGAGAAAGTTAATGCTGGAAAGCTTCCAAGTGCATCAAAGTGAGGAAAGGGTGGTAAACAGTAATGAATCTGGGAGCAGATGGTGTGGCTGTGTGATTGCTATGGAAAATATTTAGATTTTAATAAACATACAAATATTAGGAGAGAAAAAATTGTCAATTCTGCTAATATTTTTATTTAAACATATTTTTCCTTGTAACATGGTAATATGAAAACCATGTTTTCACAAGACTGTCACTTAATGCCATTAACAAATAAGAGTATCATTGCAAATGAAGTTGTTTTTCAAATCACATCATTGCATGCTTATTAGAATAATTTTATGGCATGGAAACATCATTTACATATGAATTGTGGTAGTATCATATTATCTCTCTTGCTCAAACAACTCCTCTCACAGAATTTTAGGTTTCTGGATTAAAAGGAACAAAAATAATTTGGACAGTGAGAGATGAATGAATTTACTACAAATTTAATATCATCTAACTTGATGGTTGCAAAAAACCCCTTTTACTGTTGGACTACAGATGAACAGCAACTGCCCTCTTATTGGGCCAGGCAGGTAGTAGACCAAGAAAATGTGGATAGAAAATGAGACTGCTGTTTTCTGAAGCAGTCAGAATATAAAACAAGAACAGTCCCATTTTTTGTTACCTGTTATTGTCCTTTTTTACATGAAATGTGTAAGATTTAAAAATATTTAGTATTTCAAAAATTAACTTCAACAATAGTGTGGAGAAGTCTGATCTGTGTTCTTTGTTTAAATAAATCATCTAGAATTGAATAAGGATGAGAGTTGTTACGCTTTTGACCAAACAAATTAATTTATACTCCATGAATTTGCTATTCTTACATTGTCTTGTTTTTTCAGTAAAAAATACTGGCTTACAGCCAAAATATTTGCTGTCAGAAAATAAAGCAGAATTTAGCATAAAACCCCTAAAAGCTCAATATTTTTTGAAACATTTTGCTGTAAATCTCAAAAGGACACATTCAAGATATTTTGTCTGCCCCAGTGGAAAAATGATTGTTACCCCTCCTGTTTCCCTTCCACCATCCAAAGCTGGCATAAATTTCTTAATTATCTTTTAAGGTAAGAGTTTCAATGTTTAGTATTCTTTGACTGAGAAACATCCCAGCATCCTCCTCTGGCTCAGACCAGAATAAAACCTGCTCCAAGAGGAAGTGTCATACACAAAGGAAGACTTTATTTACATACTGAAAAAGCACAAAATGTAACAGAGATAGATATGTTTTTCTAGTATTTGGTAACAAACTGATTTACGAGATTGAAAATTATTTGAACTACTTAAGTACTTCATGAGCATTGATTTATCATGAATATTACACATCTCCACAATAGATTTTATTTGGTTTAATTCTGTAATATTGTTGGAGCTCTTATTTTTATCCATATTCTTATCCTTTGACTTTGCTTACCATTCATGAGAAGAAAAATACTCCATATGTCAGTGGAAGAGCAAAATTTATTAGAAATAAACATTCCTTAACATTTTGGAAGTCCTCTGAAATATCTGAGTCTTTTTTTAATATCTTGAAAATGCTTCTATATATTTCTTCCCTATGCCTTTTCTTTGAAATAATATTGCTGAAAATTCATTACAGTTTTGAGACAGGATGTTATTTTAACAATTTTTGGTGGTTTTAAATAACAATTTTTAAAAAGATCAATTTTCTCATTTTACATAATCGGGGAGAAGTATTGTTGCTATCCATCCTTGACTGCTATTTCTTTGCAAAGAAGTGAAATTTTAAATTAGGTTTGTTTGTTTGTTTTTTAATATTACAGCTTCTTTTCTTTAACTAGTTTCTTATAATTTTTGATGGAGGAAAATATCCTTACTACTATAGAACATCTGACAGGAAATGAATTATTTCATAGTGGTAAACTACCTACCTTGGCAAGTTGTGCTCTTTGTGTTTTTGAAAGTAGCACTCTTCACACATCTAGAATAAATATTTTCTAAATTATTTTCATTTATCTAGGAAGAAAATATGGTTTGAGGGCAGGGGTCTAGATTAAATAAGACCCTGGGTTTTGCATACATCCAGGAACATATGTTCGTGTTTGAAAATCCCCAAACTTTATTTTTCCTTATTAGAATGTATTTACCTATTAGAGTTTTTTTTGAGAAAATGTATGGGTAAAGCCTGTGTGAGAGAATACCATATTTCAGGAGCACTGAAGACTATCAGCACTTTTATTTTCATTCTAAAAACTAATTACAATACGAAAGTTAATTTTTAATTAGATGCAACTCATTTACTGATGATATAAAATTACTTCCCAGCTATAATAATGTAGTTAGATAAGGTATATTTTAATTAGTTCAGATATCTTAAATTGGAAGTAAGGGAAGGCATCGATTTGGACAAATGCACAGTTAAGTGCATATCAAGTAGGAGGACTGCAATTTATTCACATGACCAAACACAAAGGTAAAAGCTTTTTCAGGGCTATTAATAACCAACTGAGGAACCTGGTTCTAAAAATCCTGAAGGAAGCATATGGTAAGGAATCTATTACAGTAATTATAGTGGCATCAATTAAATCCTTACTGCATTAGAATAATAGCTATACCGAATATTTTGAACCAGAGAAAAGTACATAGTTATATCTGTATCAGCTGTATTTTATAATGAGCTTTCTCAATGGCAATGTGGGAATTTCAAAGTTTGCTCCCACTTTCTTTTTTTGGTTTAATTCTCTGCAAGGAGACTGTTGCAATTTCAGATCAAGAAGTAAAATGCCAGAGGAGATTTATAGCAGGTTGACCAGAATCTTCAGTGAGATTTGGAAGATTTTTCAGGTATTTTATTATTAGATACATTTCCAAAGCCAGTAGGATTCTTTGTGATGCTGATGAATTGCTTCAGTGTGACAGGACTAGTAAGCCTGTAATATGTTCATGCAATCCGCAGGGAAGAAATACAGGAGCTTTGCATTGCAAGCCAATGCAAAAGTGCTTGGTGACCAAACACAGTCAAGGATTTCGTATCTCAGGACAAGCTGGTAATAGAAATTCCTGGATAGTGAACCTCAATAAATTTAACTCTAGAATTCAAATGGGCAATGAGGAATTCACTGAGATGTACTTTCTGTGGTTAAGCCTGGTAGTCATGCTGGACAGTACACTTCTAATCTGCTCTGTGATTTTTCTTGGTACCAAGCTCAGGCTGACACACCTGTAATTTCTTGGATCATCCTTTCAATCCTTGTAGCTGGATGTTACATTTGCTAATTTCCAGTCAACCGTGACTTCCTCAGTTAACTAGAAGTGCTGGTAAATATATGATTGAAAGTAGCTTGGCAAGCTCTTTTTCCAGCGATAGATTGTGGGTGTCTAATTGGCATACCAGGTCACTAACCATTCCTCCTGGATTATTCACTCAGCTGCCCATCACTAATTTCCAGCTCTGAGGGATGGCTATACTGAGTACAACTTGCTTTGTTATTAAAGAGTGAAGCAAAGAAGGCATAAAGTACTTCATGCTTTTCCTCATCCCCTGACAGTATGCTACCCTCTGCATCCAGCCAAGGAGGGAGACTCTCCTTAGACCTCTTTTGCTGTCAATCTCTCTATAGAAAATGATATCCAGTGGTCAGTGATTTTGACATGTCTGTGGTATTTCCTCTTTCCTTCATCTCTATTTTGCAGTTTCCCCAGTCTCTGCAGCTACAGCAGTCAGCAATAGCCCCTTCCTTGCACAGTGGCCATAAGCTTTTTGGCTGATTCCCTGACCAGCTCCAACTGTATCTGGAGATTATACTCATGCTATGAGGGCAGGGTTTTCCTTACAAAGCATCCTGCTCCCTAAGTGTGGTTTCTGCAGCTGAAGGACGATGCAGAGCTGCTCTCTTTCCTGGCATTCCCAAACCCCCTTCCTGCAGTAGCCCCAAGATGCCTCTTATCAGTGAGAGGTGAGGGGACCAGAACAGCAGGGAGAGCCCCAGGGCAGTGCTTCATTGCAAACATGTGCCACCATGAGGACCAGAGTGTGCTTTAGGTAAAACGTAATTGTGCAGCTTTTCTCTCTGCTTCTTCCCTTTTTTTTTTTTTTTTTTTTTTTTTATATATGTTGGTGTGAAGTTTTACAATCTCGCCCCNGTGTGAAGTTTAACAATCCTCCCTCATTTGCATACCAGACAAGCTTTCCTAACTAATGGCAGGTATGGTAGAAAAAGACAAAAAGGGAAAAAAGTCCTGCACCCAGCTTAGCTGTGTAACAGAACAATGATAATTACAGAGTCTTTATCTATTATTGAGACTGTTGCTTCTCCATTCAGAACTTGGATTGTACTACATATCCTCATGGGACTTTCTCCTAATTTTTCCCCCTGATAACTGGTTATCATTGTAGCTTACTTTGTAAAGCTTTCATTCACGATGGGAAAATGTATATATTCCTTTCTGACAAAGGGAAGAACTGTGTGCTATCACAGAAAGGCTATGGGGCTAAGTACTGATCCAAAGCTCAAAATTTCCACCCTTCTTTTGTAAATAATTGTAGTGCAACTAATGCAGAAGAGGAAAGGGAAGTCTTTCAGCAGCAAAGAAGAAAAGACCTCTCTAAAGTAGAGTTTCGGGAAAGTCAGGACATAGCAATTAAGAAATTTTCATCCTCTGTCCTTTCAATAAAAAAATGAAGCTCCACAAAAATTATGTTTAAGGCAAATGTTAGAGGCCATTCTTTGTGTTTATGTGTTTTCCCTTGCCGTAAAAGTGCACAAGGATATCTCCGGTTATGTCTCAGTTTAAAGTTGAGTACTTTGCACTGAAATAGCTTGATTTGTCAAAGCAAAAATTCATCTGGTCTAGCTGAAAATTATCTGGTTTTGAGTAATCATGGGACATCACAGGAGATGGGGACTGCTTGCCTCATCCCTGCTGTGGGTGCAGCCCTTTGGCTGTTTGGCATCTGCTGTGAAAGACAGCTCTGCAGTGACGCCAAGATGACCCAAATTCAGTGTTCCATGGAAATCCAGAACTCACAGATGGAGAACATGCTAATCACATCCTGTGCAAAGATGTTATCCTTAAAACTGGAAGGAGATGCAGCCTAAAGGACTAAATCGCTGTATTTTGGTGGCACACAGCACAGAAAAAGATTCACTGACCATTAAAAAGTCATGGCAGTAGATCTATTCTAACAAACTGACACTGATTTTTGTTAGTCTGTGGGACAAACATTTTTATTCTCTGCAGTTCTATGTGTAGGTTTATGCTGTCTCGTGCTCTGTGTCTTTCCGGCCAGGCCTCCTTGTCCTCTCGCACACATCCGTCAGGCACCGATAGTTCACATCAAAGAGCAAACCTGCACATGAATCTTCACAATTATCTTGGCAACACAAAACACATCACGATACAAGTCTTCACAGTTAACAACTTCTAAAATCAACACTCTTGGTCATTTTACAGGTAAACTATTTAAATCTTTTAAAAAGTAACTTGTCTTTAATCTAGAGACTGTATAATTTTTCAAACATGATACTTCTTCCATGCAGAAACACACATTTGTGTGGACATATGAGTATATACACATACAAGA
>VYZQ01040718.1:40928-52711 GCA_013400655.1 Mystacornis crossleyi | reverse complement strand
TATCACATACAATAGTGAAAAATGCATCATGAAGAATAAATTAATTTTATATTACTCCTAAAGTCTGAAAATGAATGCATTAACAAATTAAACTGCAAGAGAGACATAATTTTCTGTCTCAGTTCAGAGTCAGATTAATGAAAGAATCATGCAAAGAGTGGTAGGACAAAAGTTTCAAATTAGTTCATTTATATCAGTGGCAGACACAAAAGTTGCATCTAGAAGATTTAATAGCAATTTATATTTAGTATTATGGAAATAAAGAAAAAAATTCCCCAAAATATAGATATGTATTGATGGTGGAAAGGTATCTAAAGGGATTTGTTACTTGAATCTTGAAAAGAATTTGAAACTCCCATTAGGAGGGCTGATTTTGTGGTTTGTGGTGGTTTTTGTTTTTATTGGTTTTTTAATTTGTTTGAGTTTTTTGTTTTGGTTTTTTTTTGTTTCTTTTTTTTTTTTTAGGGGAAAGAGAAAGGAATGGACTCTGATTTGTACTTGCAGAACCTCTCTCGCCAGCCTCAAAAATTGCAATCTTGCTTTAAAAGTATTCAAAATTCTCTTGCAGTTAGCATCTTTCCAACTCTGTAACTTTTCTGCCCTTTTCCTTACATTATTTTCTACAGCATCAAACACCAGCTACTTATTTTCACATAAGTGTCTTACAGCCTGTCCTTCCTCTGGTTATATCCCATTATAAATGGATAAACTCACAAGACTCACTGTGGTTTAAACATAATGTTCTTGGGTAATTTTTCTTATTTTTTGACTTTCCTTGTCTTTACTCTTTTTTCTGACAATTTTTTTTTCTGTCAAAATCCATGCGGTTATTCCATTCTTCTTTTTCAAGTCCATAAGACTCTATCAATAATTTGCCTTTTCCCAAAAAGCATAGTCTTTCTATTCTTCATAAACATGGGATTAGCAACCTGATCTATTGAATGCAGACCCTGCCCATGGCAGAGGGGTTGGAACTAATGATCTTTAAGGTCCCTTCTAACCCTATATATTTTATGATTCTATGACTTTTTAGTGAAATTATATCAGGTTTTTGTTCATTACCCATGCTATTGTCAACAATAGTCTGTGCTTTACTGTATTGTGTCTGACAAAAATATCTTCCTCATCTACATTTTCTCATCCAATATCTATTGGTCATGCCTTCCTTGATGCATTAAGTTACCAAGCTCCATTATCTGTGGACTGGGAGAATTCACACTGTAAGACTTTTCCCATTTCAATTTACGTGACTGGCTTTCCTATTAAATCAAGGGGAAATTTCTTCTGATTCCACCAAAAACCCCACTAAATATTTCTCCTTTTTCATTCAGTTAAGAACATGGAGTTAGTATTTCTAAAGGGCTGTAAACAGAATTCGTGTTTCTCAAATTAGTTTCTTCTATCAGCATATTTATTATAAGGAAGCCATAAACTTCATTGTTCCACATAACATACATGACATTTTTTACCTTTTTTCCTTAATTTAAAAAAAGAAACATAGTTTTAAAAAGGGAACTGGTTCAATTTTTTGTGCTTACGGAGGGCACTGCTAGTGCAAAATGTCCTCTCAGGTGCTTTCTTAGCAGTCAGAAGTTGTTTCATGATAAATTTCTGATTTATGAAAGAAGGGCTAAAAGGTCTTGCAGGAAGATGGAACTCAGAAGGTACCAGATGTCACCCAGGGACACTTCTGTTCTGGTCTGAATATCCATAAACCACCAATGAAACTCAGATATGGAGCTACTCTTTAATAGTCCAAACCGATTAATTCAACAAAGGGAGTCACTACAACTAGAAAATTATTAACTGTGTATTCTGCTTTCCATGCTAGTTAATTTCAGTGTGGTCAATCCATATGAAGAAGTGATTTGATCATGGGAAGTAGCTGCTCTACCTTTCTACTACCAACCTAGTTCCTTAAAAAATGTACTTTACTGCTAAGACTCCACATTCACTTGCACAAGAGAGAAAGATTTTTCGGGCATTACAACTCCAGTTAAAAGTATCTAGGGGGTAAACAGCAAGCCTCACTGCTTACCAAACACCCATTTATGCCTTTCAGCATGTACACCTTTGCAAAGTCACTCATACAGTTCAAACTGATTGGAAAGATGTTCAGCTCAAAGTCCAAAATACCTGGTTGAAGAGAAAAATCCTCACTTGGATTAGAATTAGGGGTGTCAGTCAATCTGCAAGAATGCAAACCTGCTGTCTTTTTTTCACTTTTTCCTTCTCTTCTTAATTTCTGACAGAATGAGAGGAAAAATATGCTGATTACATAAAGCAAAGTTTTGTAGCATTATTCAGTTTACAGAAGACCAGTTCTGTTGACTTTAGGTCACCCCTCTAGGTCTGCTTCTTCTCATAAGCTTTTCCTGAGGGAAAACAAACTCTGGAATGAAGTTAGGTACAGCTGCTAGCTACGACAAGAAGAGTTCCGGCTTCAGAAAAAGCCAGCTTGCTGGCTGCCAAATCTAATTATTATTGCTTTATTGGATGTGCATACATCTGGAACGATGAATACACACACTTTTATTAACATGTTCAATAAATTGAAATGACAGATAAATCATTAAGTTATGTATTTCAACTTCAACTTTTTGTTTGGCCTGTACTCTAACTTGGAAAAAAATTATAAATGTTCATTGTTGCTTGCTTTATAACACTAATCAAAAATGCTTAACATAGACAGGTAAACAGCCTGGTGGATGTTAAAGCACTTACATCAAAACCTGTGGATTCTCCTGAACCTTACTTTGCAATAAACTAGCAGAGGGGCTTTTTCAAAAAACAAAAATACCTCAAAAAGTCAACCAAAGTTTTTTGAAACTTTTGAGTGTCTTGTTACAGTTTTAGAGTATATTCTTTTTTTCTTAAAACATTGAAAATTTCTAAATTACTAAAAACTATATATTCTTAATATACACATGATTATAATATACTTTTTAAGATTGTTCAACTCAAAAATAATGTATTATCAATTGACTACTGGAATCTTTCTCATTAGAATTCTAGCTTTAATTTTCATACCAATTTTTGAGATCACAACAAATACTAAATTGCCTTTTGGGCTTTCGTTTTGTTGGGACTTTTTGTTTGTTTGCTTTGTTGTTTTTGTTCCGGATTTTTTTTTACATGTTGACCATCCATGTGAACTTGACCCACAAGTAAGCATTTATTACAATACCCCATTTTAAGAGTACCTTTAATTTTTTTATTTCCAAGAATCTCACAGAAAGAGCAAAATCCCAAACAGAATACATATATCTGTGTGTATATGACGCTGTTTGTGAGCTGCCCGAGGCTGCAGAGTCCTGCTGAAAAGGCATCCTTGGCAGTGAAGCCCTGCTGCAGCTAGAAGGACGATGCTGGCTCCTCTGCTAGGAGCAGGCCCCAAACCAAGGTGTGTGAGAGCGCTGGCGAAGGTAAAAGACGAGGGACGGGTCTCCTGTGTTGTTTCCAATCCTTTAATGCAGGTGAAGGTTCCAGGGACAACAGACAAGAAATGAGGGTGTACATGGGTTTTATATGGGGGTGGAATAAAGGCAAACCACCAATGGGGTTCAGCTAGAAGGGAGGGGAATAAAGAGGGAACAGCCAATAGGGATAACTCAGGGGAGGGTTTTACATGAATCATCCAGTGGGGCATTGAGTAAAAACAAACTTTCCAGAACATGTACATAAGCAGTAAGGGAAAATACATAAACATAAACCTACACATAAAACTAGGTGGAGAACTCTTAAACCAATAACATAACAGTATGCAAACTAAGATCCATTGGGAACCTGGGAACTCATTGTAACCACGGGAGAGGGCTAGAGCTCTGTATCCTGAGAGTCTGCTCACCCGTCTCTGTGGCCACTGCCACATGCACTGTAACGTGTGTGTGTGTATACATATATATACACACATATATATATATATATATGAATTGTTCATAGAACCATGGTGAAAATGGATTGAAAGCTATATCCATTTTAGCTTCATCAAACTTAAGAATTCTTATGTAAACCTCACACATTGTTATGCTGCTGGATCAGCATATGTGATTGCCACACATTCCACTTGAAATTATTCTTCCCCAGGAATGTTGCGGGCTTGTGCCCTGAGATTGTGCAAAGTGTTTGTTTGGATGAGGTGGTGACCCCACAGAGCACAGGGCATGTTCTCTGTTAGACTGTATTTATACAGAGGTAGAAAAGAGCCGCAAGATTTTCCATTTGGCTTATTTTGAATAGATATAACCATGCTGGATTTAGAGAAGCAAGAAACTCCGGGGTTTGGTGATGAAAATACAGATATAGATTTAATCTACCAACAGGTCAAAGCTTTGAGTCCACACTTATGATTTTTATTTTTGCCATAATCACTGTCTCTTTCCAGCAGGTGTGTAATATCCTCTAAGATATATCATTCTACTCCAGTGCTTGTACCCTTTCATGCTCATGTTTCATGTTTAATGGTTCAGGAACAGGCTTAAATTCATGAGTTAGACTGCTTGAGGATTTCTAATTATCACTATGCACAGCTTTTTTTTCACCACAGTAAGGATGTTGTCCACTTTGTAAAACTATACTTTCTGGTTTGTTTCAGTGGTACTGCAAGGCCACAGAACAGCCAAGGATGGCTGAACTATTTTGTTGGAACTTGGAAAACCCTAACAGCCCAGTCCAGAAAGTAAAATTCTTTATAAGTTTAAACAGACATTTCTGTTGCACTGCCTTCCAGCCACCAGAGGAGTACAAAGATTCCTAACTATAGTGAGAATTTTCTTTTCAGGGAAGAAAATCAGAAATACAACAAAAGAATTAGGTGAGGTGAAATTAAAGTAATTTTTATCTGACAAAGCTCTTAATTTGCAGAAATCAAATGAAAATAAAGATCACAATGAATTCTTATACTATGCAATGTGAGCTACCTCTTTTTAAAACTAAAATAATAATTTTCTTGTAGGAATGATCTGGATTTCTTTGTATTATAGCTATGACAAAAGTTAATTTAAAAATATATCAGACTAAGATGCTTATGAAAGAAAAACATAGTCATAGCCCTGGAAACTCAAGCCAGGAAACTTAGTAGCTGTGGGAGAAGTTGAAACACACCTTTCTCAGATAGTTTGGCATCTTCTTATTATTTTTAGATGTGGAGGGCCTTCATTGCTTTGGGGAAAATGCAGAAATGGAAAAAGTTCTTGAATAAAATTTTACAAATTTTACAAATCCTGTTACACAGCTCTCAAATTCTCGGGTATTATGAAATTAGGAGCTGAGTTAATAATACTGAAATAATAGTTGATAATACTGAAAATCTATGATTATTCACCTCTATGCGTGCACCTTATCAGGCCTCCTAAGTTTAAAATTGCACTGTATTACTATAACGGAAGACCCAGGAAACACATGGAGAACAAGAAGCAGCACATCTTGCGAAAGAGATAAATTATACCATAAAACATATTTGGCTTTCATAACATACATTTACATTCATGCCTGGGGGAGGAGGGGCGGTGGAGGGGGGAAGGCTAAGATCCACTTCCTAACAACAGGAATACCAAACACAATCATTATGTTTACCCTACACTAGCACCTGTTTCCTGGCCCACAGGCTGTTTCCAAGCAACTCACACATGCTTACCTCTTTCCTATTATTCATACACTGCAAACTTTCCAGTGGATTAACCTGCAATCTTTCATCTCTCTGTAAAACCTGCCTCACAGTCTCTGCGTGCTTGCAACAATCTTGTGTGCTTTCTCTAGCATACACAAGATGTATGTATTTTCAGTGTCAAAAAATAATCTTTTTTTAGGACTTTAGCTAGGTTGTCTAGCTCATAATTCTTTTAATTAGTTTTTCACTTGCTATATCCAAGCACACTTTCCTGCCATATAGCTATTAGTCACAAGACTGTCTTAATTATGTTAATCAGACTCTCCCAGTAATACAATTAACTATAATTAGCTGATCCCTTTCCTCCTATACTTTGCTCCCCCAGGGGGATTAGGAGTTATTAAACTAGATGAATACCCAATCCCTCTTGCATGACTGTCCCCCAGACGAGCCCCAGGCTGAAAGGCAGGAGCTGCACTGCCCATGCTCTTGCCTGACCCAGTAGTAGACCCTTGAAGCGGCATTGACTGAAAATGCGTCTTCCATTATAATCACTTTACATGAAGGATGGAAGTCATTGCAAGGCATTCTGCTTAATCATTAACACATATTTTAAATCTGCTGTGGATTTTCCTGGAGCACTAAACTGGTGATTGTCATCAGCTCTGCTGCAGAGGCACACACTGCAGTTGCTGCTGCACAGTTCTTTCTTATTCATACTGCAGATGAAACTCCCCTTACAGGTATGTAGCTGATTTTCTACTGCCTGGCATGCAGAGTAGTTCTGCACAGTCAGATGAGTCACAAAACTGCCGTCATTTACAGTAAATGAGATGCAAAGGAATCATGTCCCATCTGGCATTATTGTTCTGTCACTGTTTTGCCACAAGTGACCACCACATTGCTAAAGCAATCTTCAGAGATCTCATATGATATCTCTCTGTAAGTACCATCACCACCTGTTGCACAGGCACATTTCTCACCAGCTAGAGGTTCCAAATGCTTTGTACAGGCTTATTATGCAGAAGGTATATGTAAGATCTACAAAGGATGCAAATATATTTTAAAAAATATATTGAAGAGGCAATTTGGCTACTCTGGATGACCTAAAAATACATGATCCAACAACACAATAAAGCTTTTGAAAGCCTGCTATAATGGAATAGAGAAAAGAGGTGAGCATTTCTCAAAAGCATGCTTATCACCACCAAACAGAAATACCTGCAACTTACTGACAAATAGAAAAATCAGGAAAAGTACTATTAAAAAAGGGAAATATAAAAAAGTAAAAAAATATGCATGCCAGGAGCAGTCCTCAATTAGCAGGGATAATGGTAGATGACAGAATAACCTATTCAAGCCTAAGCTCCTCAGGCTGTTACTGATACCATTCCTCACCTCCCGCCTTTTGTTAGGCTCAGTGCAAGTGCTTTTAGGCTCAGTGCACATACCAGTGATCACAGTAGGTATAGTGACACAGTGCAAGATTTGAAAGCTTATATCTGCTTACATCATCCTGAGTCATATTCTTTGCATACTTTTATAAGTCCAATAATTTTTACCTGTGTGACTGTAAGTTCAGGCTGCTGATGGAAATTGTAAATGGCCATGCGACAGGGACAGAGAACCTACTCATACATCTCAGCCTCAGGGAGGAATTTCAGATTGAAATCACAAACTTTTTTTGACTATCTACTGCCATCATTCATTTGTGTACTTAATGACAATAAAGTGAAGCCTGTGACCTCTGTGAATGTGACAGATTCAGGTTCAGAGTCTACATGTTCCAAGCCATGTGTGTCGCAATTTTAAATGCTTCTTTTCATGGACAGCTTTACAGTATTGCAGGGGGAGGATTGAAGGAAAGTGTGTCAAATGAGACTGCAACAAGGAACAGAAAAGATCAGCAGATCTTGCAGTGGTAGGGGTGAGTTAAGCACAGTTGTACCTTGGGATTGTCTAGAGATTAATAAAGAGCCTAGAATATTTGCTGAATATATTTCTCTCTGCATATATTTCTGTGTTGTGCTCAAGATCTTGTTTCTTGGCAAAGTGGAAAGACACTTCGTATATAAAGCAAATAATTTATTGTTGATAAAACTAATGTTTTAACAATCTAATCCAAGAATCATTAATAGTCCAGACATATTTATTATGTTAAAAGAAATAACCTTCTATATGGAAAAGGCTCAATAATATAGTTAAAATTGTTATACACATACTTAGTTTCTATCCCTTTCTTGGTATAATGCTATGTTGCATCCCGTGAGGAAACATCCCCCACAGATAGGGTGAGCTCCCAGAGGACCTTGCACTGATTATGTTAATGTATGAATTTCCCCCGTTCGGGATTGGTTTGTTGATCTCCACCCCTTTATCCCTTGTTTGTATCACCTCTAGAAATTTCTTTTCAATTGTACCCCCACTGGCTCCTCTTCCTTAGTCCCTCCTTCTCTGTACCCCCATTGCTTCCTTACCCTCGCTCCACCCCCTGGCCCTCAGCCCACTGGTTCTGTTGCTCTGCTCGCATCTTCTTCTCCATATGTTAACCTGTACCCTGCCCTCCATCTTGGTTCTTCGTCCCTGGACCCTCCTAAATAAACCTCATTGCGGGAACCTATATGAAGAGCCCTTCCCACCTCCTTTGTCACCTGCTGTCACCTGTTGTTTGTGTGTGTGTGTGTGCTCTGCTCCATCGGGAGTGTGTGTGGCTGCACTTTCGTCTGGCCCTCCGTGCTGAAGCGGCTTCTCCTGGCTGGGTACCCTTCTGGAAGGCTGCGGCACTCACCACCGCCCCAAGCCGCGGCAGTGCTAACCCTTCCCCTGGTCCTCTGGGCCCTAATGTTGGTGGTTTCATGGTTGTGGTGGTGGCAGGGCATTACAGGGAGTTGTTGGCACCTGGAGTCCTTTGCTGGTAGGAATTGGATGATCATTGTGATGGTTTCTTCATCCTCATATTAGAGATCCATGTGTGGTCATATTTAAGTGTTTGCTAACATGCTTTTACATCTCTTTCTTATTTGCCTCTGTATCCACATTATATTCAGTTTCATTATATGGTAGATTTTACATATGGATTTAAAGATGTTCACTGTTGCTTTTATAGTGTGTATAGCTATATGTAAGCCTTTATGTTTATACCTCTCTCTCTCTGCACTCATATATGGAAATTAAGACCGTTTTCTACATTGCATTTTTGGAGACTTGCAAGTGAATGCTTTGGAAGATTGAGACACAAAGTTTTACATTCACACTTTTTTACATGGTTTCTGTGTAGCAAGCATACCCCAGAGAATAGTTCCTTCCACTTTTCTCTGGGAAATGACTGTGTGTTCCAAATTCTTCACATGTAAGTTATAACTGCTGGGGTTTCATTAGATACTGGTTGAATTTTCACAAGCAGATCTAATGGAATCCAAATTAGCATTAATGCATTTTAACTCATCACATGTGATACACGCTTCTGAATTAGGCTAAAAGTGTTTTTATCTGATCTGTAAACTTAATTTATCCTGAAGAGCAGATTACATTAATTTTAATTTACTGGGAATACATACATACACAGATGAACTTTAGAAATAAATCTTTAATTCACATCTTACCTGTTTAATATCTGTGTGAGAAATAAATCTACTGTAAGGGATGGTGTGGTTTCAATACAACTTTCTGTTTCCGTTCACAGCCAAGAACACTGGGACACAATGAAAACAGAATTTGGCATTAAAACATAGCCTTGTTTTAGAGCAGGGTATGCTGGAAGTGTCAAAGCCTTTGAGTGTCACCATGATTAGTGATAAAGAGAACAGTAACAAGACGTGTCATAAATGGGACACCTGTGAGGTGGTGGAAGTTATTTACGGGTTAGGAGCACAGCAGACATAGCAGGAAAAAAAGAAATACTACTGTGGGGCAAAAGTGGAAACAGTTTAATTTAAAGAAGTAAATCTGGAAGCAGGGGGAGTCAATACCTAACAGAACTCTAAGAGGAACCTGGGAGAAACTACAATAGGTGTGTCAGAACAGAAGGAGCGTGTGGAGGAAGCACCTCTGCTCTAATACAAGGTTACAGACATACATCTTTTACCTTTCCATTTGTCCCCTATAAGGAAACAGCTTTGCTCTCAGGTTTGTTTGCAGTGATACGAGCACTCCTAAGCCTTATTTCAGATGAAAGGAGCCAGTTTAGCAAAGAGTATTCATTAAAATATCTAAAGCTAATCTGGCTTCTTTGAACTGAAATACATTATAAAACTATATTCATAAGAATAGATTCTATGTTCATTTATAGAAGTAGTGGAGGCAGCTGATTGAAGGAGACAATGGCAACAGCAATAGGCTGAGGAGCTGCCAGAAGCCTCATAGCCAGCATCAGGAGAGAATGCATTTTTCTGTTATGGTCTTGCAGAAAGTTGCCCTGGTACCAAAGGTAGAAAAGACATCTAGAGTGCAGTGTGTCCTCTTGGTAGCTAACTGAATATCCACCCCTGGACAACAAGAAATGTAAAAAAATCAGTGTTGAATAAAAGTAAGTGGTAGAAAGCAAGAAGAGACAAATAAAAAAAAGAAACCCACCCAACCAATAAAAACCCAAACTGAAACAAAACAGCAGAAAGATACAAAATGTTTTGGGAGGAAGTTAAAACTGAAGGATTTGGTGAGGAGGATGATAGATTTGCTCAAGTGACCTTGCAGCTGGGAATGTCAAGTCTTGGAGAATAACAGTGGGGGAAACCATCTATTTTACCTACTGCTGTTTATCCTGTGTCTGTTTTGAGAAGTAGAATTTCTGTGGTGATAACAGAGGTGTTTACAGAGACTTGGAGGCCCTCTCCCAGATGTTCTTGAGCTCCCCTCCTCAGGAGAGAGATCATAAAAGCAGAGAGGAAAATCACAACCATGGGAAAGATTGCACATGTGCCAGGCCTTTTTGATAGGTGAGGCTGGGAATGGCCTGGGTGCTTTTTGCCCCTTGCTACAGTGGAATAAACTTAGCAGTGTGTGTCTCTGTTTTACCCAGACTGGTGTTGGAATAAATCTACTCTTTACATTTCAGCTGTAGATTTTGGCCATCTTCAGTACCTGCTGATATTCAGTTCACACCGTGTATCAGCGATTCTGCTCTGTGCGGAAATCAGACCACTAGCAGGAGGTTTGAAAAATCCTGCTCTGTACATTAGGCATGTACATAACCTCACTAGTGGAAATGGAATGTTTTGTCTACAATGAAAATAAGGATAGCTACAATGGATTGTAATGTGGATTTCCTGTCCTACAGAAAATTTTAAGCATAGGCTGCAGATTTTCTATCAATACAGGTGTTTGCAGGACTTCACCTCTTTTGTCAATTTTATTTGAAATTGGAGAGCAAAGAACACATCTTTGTAATTATCTGTAAAGACTTACATTCACTGGAAAATTTAGACTATGACAGTAGCATGAATATTTGTGGGTATTGTGCGTGAGTAGAGCAAACATATGTTTATATAGTTACGGGTATAGATATTTGTATATGTGCATATATCAATATCCAAAAATAATATAAATGCATTTTTATTCTTACTCTTTCACTCTTTGGGATTCTAGAGACATACCTTTCTGTTTAGCTTGCTTTGTGCTATGTTGTTTGTAAATAAAATTTGTAAGAATCTGTAACTTGTAACATTTTTTAAAGCGGATGCATGTTGGGGGTTGAGGAGGTTTTCTTTTTGTGTGTGTGTGTGTTCTTTTCTTCTCCTCTCAAAGGAATTTTTCCCCATGTTAAGGCACAATTGCTGGGTACTTAAGAGAAACAAAGGACCTAGCCAGCCACAAGGGAGGGGCCCAATTGTCCCTTTTTTGGTCTTGGTGGCGTCTTCTCAGGTGGGGGAGCAGAGACATCTCGAGATTTAGAACTGGGAAAAGAGGTGGGGTAGAGTGCTTGGTGCTCATTGCTCTCCTGGCGTTTGGAGGGCGTGGAGACTGCAGCCGTAGTGGGGAGAATTCATCTCACTACGAGGCCGTGTTTTCTGCTGTTTTTGTCCTCCTGCCCTGCCCTGCCTCCGACATCCCTTCACTGCTGCTTTTGGAGTTTTCGCTGAGCCATAGCACTGAGGGCACCACCCCTTGCCTGCCGAGGGGTCTCGGAGTCTCCGGCTGCGGCCTCGGAGTTCTGTGCATCTCGCCTGCCACCCGGGAT
>VYZQ01040718.1:24005-40906 GCA_013400655.1 Mystacornis crossleyi | reverse complement strand
CTTTGCCTTGTTGTACATATATATATACATATATAAGTAAAGACCTGTTATTCCTATTTCTGATATATTTGCCTGAAAACCCCTCATTTTCAAAATTATAATAGTTCGGGAGGAAGGGGGTTACATTTTTCCATTCCGGGGTGGGAGGGGGACTCCTGCCTTCCTTAGTAGACACCTGTCCAAACCAGGACAATGCATTAGTTGTATCTAATACTAGAGTATTAAAACTAATATGGATGTTTTATTTTCCTGTATTTTGTTTCTTGATGATTGAGTTATTATAATTTTATTTCAATGTATTTGACCAGTTTTGTATTTCCCTTCAGCTTTAAAAAAAATCAGTGTGATGATCTCAACTCATATAAGTAAATTTTTCTTTTACCTTCTGGTAATCTAAGAAATTCTCTTCTCCTACTCATTGTTAGGGCAGAGGGCAAGACTGTGTATTTTGAAATAGCTTCCAGGTTGAAGCATTTGCAGCTGGAGATGAAATAGGGACTGTGGGATTATTTACCCCTAAAAGTTATCTCTTTATTCACAGAAGAGATTGACAGTGTGTCTCATTCTCCAGAATACAGTTCAAGCTTTTTTGCGTTGTGTCTCTAGTTTTGGTTTGAGCAGGGAATGATTTTTTAATACTTTTGTTTGTGTTACCTAGCTACATTCTGAATTATCCTAAGCACTAATAATGTTATCCCTTCTATTTTATTGTGGCAGCTGACTACAGGCAAACAAATTAATGCCAAATTGAGCATGAATATATTATGTATAGTCATTACTTTAATACATACTTCCATAATTAATAATAATAATTACAAACAGTAATTTAAAATCCTAAATAATACATGGCAACATCTTTACAGTTTGAACTCATAATGCAGCATTTCTTCATCATTTCTGTTTTTAAATTCATCATCAAGCTGAAACTTTAGCATGCAGTTTGCTGAATAATAGGTTTTGAAGATGCTCAGCTCTCTCCTCTTTCTCATTCATACACATGGAGTAGGATCTCATCAAAGAAATATAAGAAGACCATGTGAAAAAAACTTCCACATAGTTAAATTGATTAGAAGACTCAAAGCTACTTCATGTTGAAATGGAAGCCTTGCTATTGTTTTAAAAAGAAACACCTAGGTGCTGCCACCTAATAATTCCATTTTGTCTAATTTGGGGATTTTGGTTTCAAGTGTCAGAAATTTGATATTATTACTAAAAGTCATTAAAAAAACCCGAAAAGGTGGCAATGGTCTTGACAGCAGAGACAGGGATTACTCATATTACTCGGAGACGTCTGAAATACTGATGCAGCATATGTGTTCTGGAAATTAGATACCGGACTGTATTTAAGGTTAACTGAAGAATCATATACTGTTAATCCTTTCATTATTGTTTTGATGAAGAAACATAGCAATGCAGGTTAATTTGCAGAAGTAAGGTTACTTGCAGATTAGAAGCTGATTGGAGAAGAGTTTATAAGCATCAATATATTTCATTAAGTTCCATGTGTAAGTGAACTTCTCTACTTACATATTGGTATGCTTGGGTTATTGATCCAGTAAAATATTACTTGAAAAGCAAAAATGCTCTGGCACTGGCTATCTGAATTATTATCATATAGATTTATATGATTTTTTGGAATAGAATCAAACCAGGTCTCAGAATCTGCATAGAACATGTGTCCAAATGACCGGAACCAGGCTCTTTCACTCACAGTGCTAGAGATTGGCAGAAGAATTTATGCATAAAAACAACACAAGTAGCTTTGTCCCAGAGAGTGGTTTCAGTAATAAAAACAAATATTTTTTTTGCTGTATGGTTGAAGTTTCAGGTGAGTCAGCAGCCAGTGCACTAATTAGAACTCACCAACAAGGGAATGCAAAGGTCATGGCTGGAGCACAGTCAGTCCTCACTCTATCTCCATTATCGACCTTTCCTGTACAGGTATATGTGTCCTTTGCATTTTTGCTTAAAAAAAATTGGTTATACACTGCAGAAACTAAAAAAAGGCTCCAGTGAGCTGTGCTGGGAGAACGGCTGAAGGAGATTGCACCAGAATGACTTATCAGAAGTGTCTGAAATTCACACCTTCAAATTAAATATTTGCAAATACTTAAAACATTAAAGTAGCAACACTTTGAAAATTTACATTAAAGAGAATGTCATGGCAAAATTTTCCTTGATCTTGGGTGTGTAAAAAACTACTGCAAAATAATGAATATCTGACTTGTCTGTGTTCTGGTATTTGATTTGCTAATATTGAAACATACTACATATTCAATCTTATGTTTACTGTTTCTTCAGTTACGGAAGAGATGCTGTATCAATTAATTCCATAGAATTTTCCAAAATTTAGTATTTGAAATTTCTTAGACTTTTCAGACAAGTTTGATCCTAAATACAGCTGGACATTGTCAAGGTCTGTAAAAGCCTTGTTGCCCTGGGCTGCTCTGCACGGGGAGGAGACCCAGGAGCAGAGGGTGACAACGTCACAGGCACACAAACAGGGACTGCCTCTTGCGGGACCTGAGCAAGATAAAGTCCAGGGATAGCAACCAGTGCCATCCAGAAGTTCAGTGACTGACAAGCAAGTCCATAGTGAGGACAAGCCAGAAAGTCACATCAGCAGATTAAGGTACTGATCAGCATGAACAAGCAAAGTTGCAAAATAACTCAGGCAAGGAACAAGGACAGCTGGACTGTTAAATCATGCAAATACTTATGACTCACCTTCTCTGTATGCTTTTAATTCTGGAAAATGTTGAAGCAGAAAAAGAATAGAATTAATAATATAAAATAATAATTATTGTATATATTATTTCTAATATAATATTAGAAATAAAGCAATAGAGAAATAATAAGGTTTCCCAAACCGGGAATTCCAGATGTTTTTCAAAGTAACTGTTGCGATATTCAACTTTATTGTCATTTAGGAAAATTGATCTCAAGTTTTGGTTCCAGTCTTTATACTAGTCACAAGTGGATTTTTGTAGTGATTTTAATTACTCATAATCTTGAACCACTACTTCTGCAAACAAGTTTTTAAGCCTTTGGTTCCTTTGGGAACTTCTGTAGTTTCCTCAGAGAATTCATAATTTCTGAGAATTCATAATTTAAAGCCTTATGACTGGCATATTTTTATTTCTGTAGCCACACTCTCGTCTGATGACCAAATTAGATAAATTTAGCAAACCGGTGTGTAAACAGTCATGAAAAGCATGCAATTTTTGTATTTTTATGATGATATTCTCCTTTCCAAGGTTATGTAAAAAAATTGTTTTATAGGTAACCATTAAAAAACAATCAAATATTTATGTAGCAAATGTGTCCTATATGAGTTGATATTTTAGTCCTTTTGCTTGGCCTTCCTCTTCTCTTCCACGTGAAGGAAAAATGGTTTGATTGTGTTATTCATATTAGCACATATTGATGTAATTTAAGTTCTCATTATACTCTGGTGTGCACCTGATTTCTGTGGCCCAAGGTCTTTAGTGGTATAACTGGACTACTTTTGTTGCCTGAAGTGTTGACGTTTCTACTACTAATTGGTTTTCATGTTTACTTCCCCTGAAGTACTTAAGAAAAGATTTGTGTCATCCATCTCTAAGTAGTGAGGAAATGTTTCAGCATTACGCTTTATTACATTTCTAACTCCTTCCTTAGTATTTCTTCTTTACCACCTGCTTGGCTTCATACTGTTTGTTCTCTCTGCCTCTTAATTTAAGCTTGCTAATCATCTGTTAATGCAGTTTCAATGAAACATCCCTTGCATGAAACCTCATCAGCTACCTCATTACCAGATCTTATTGAAGTCTCTCCACCTATTATCACCTGGCCAAATTTCCATTATGTTTTGTCATTGAGAATGTGGGCAAGGAGAGATTCAGTTACGTGAACACTAATAGGAAATAAAAAAAAATAATTTAACTTAACCTTGGTATAATGAATAAATGTTTCACCACTTAAAAAAATAGACTCCAGCTTAAATTACAGTTATAGGCATCTGTTTACTTGCTAATGCAGCTGGATATGAAATTCAGGTACTATTAATGCATTCAACAGCCAAATCAAGTACATGTAATGAAGTATTCAGAAAGACTAACCATTCAAAATAAATTCTGGCATTAGAGGATGCAAGGCAAATATGCAACTTTTTAATGTTACTATTTATTTGCATTTCAGGTCTCGTAATAATGCTTATTTGATCTTCTCATCTTGCACTGAAACAGGAATAAACAAGCTATAAAAAAGACAGGTTGTGATGTCAACATGTAAAAGTCAGTTTTGCAGAATTCTATAATCCTCTTTGTTTAAGACTGTCTTTTCCTTTAGGTATAGCTAAGTAAACTCCTTAGAATAACTGTGAGACTATTATTTAAAGATAAACTTTGCGCTGCAGATGTTAAAATGTAGTCCAGTGAAAGTTTCATAGGCTTTGTTATATTTTAAAGAGATTAATTTTTGCCTTCTCGAAGTTATTAATTACAAGATTTAAGTTCCTCTGTCATACACAAATGAACAAACTCTACAAGAAATGCAACAGCAGCACTAAACAAAAAGGATAGTTATGTGAGTACAAGAATTTAGTCTTTACAATTTAACCCATGTCTTGCAGGAGAGAACTATAGTTATCGTAAGATTTAATCTCAAAACCACACATTGCTCATGAAGACTGTCAATTGATTGCTGTGGAGAGTGGACTGATTTGTTTGATCCCTCTGCAGAAGCTGAGTAAATGTTCTGCACTACACCTTGCCAGTGTATTTTTCACACTCTGGAAATTGGGACAATTCAATTTCCATGGTGGCAGCAGTTTTGGCCCTTTCTTTGAAGGATACTGACAAGTGTAAAATCTCTGTGAGGTTGTAATATCAGAACTGAAAGTCACCGAATTTCTCAAAATGACAGTACAAGAAATAAATACTTATTTAGATATCTGATGAGATGAGCAAGTTTTTCGTAGAGAAGGACCAGTGTGGAAAATTTGCACAAATGAAAAATAGTGAACTATCTCATATTCCTACCGAAATTTCAAAGTGTTTGCTTATGTACCAGAATTGAACTTCAAGTCATTCTAATCTCATATCATGTATAATTCAGATGCTAGAATGTTTCTATTATTCTTATATGAAACCCAGCATCCTCTAAGTGCAAAGCCTGTAACTCTACATGTTCAGATTTCATATAAAATATGAATTTCTTTAAGTTCTGCATAAGACTGATTTGTAAACTTGTTGTCATGAAGTCTATATAGTTATAATGGATATTTATACTCTAATGGGGATCTACAACATCATCTTCCATCACGAAAAATAGTTTTGACTTGTAAGTCAGAGAATTTTTCTCATCACTTTAGTTAGTTCTGATGGTTAATCACTCTCTCAATTAAAATTTTTTTTCTTAATTTGAATATGCCTTTCATCCAGTAATTTTTATTATGGTTTTCTCTACTAGATCAACAAATTCTTTAGAACAAAAAAATTTCATATGTTAAAGAAGACTTGCTCTGTTATGTGCAAGACCATGTAGCCAAAAGAATAGAGTTTCTAAAATCTATCTTACAGTAAGACTTTTTTACTAGCCCTTCAATTTATGGTTCTCTTCTTATTATTCTCCATCACTTTTTGAATATGACTCTCTAACTGAATTTCATTCTTCATTTATGTACCATCTTTTTTTGGGTTTGTTTTTTAATTAAAAACAAATTTCCCCTCTTTATTATGGTTGTGTTTATACTTTAGAATACCATATGTCCTTGACTGTGTTCTTGCCGTGCAGTGTCCACTTTGCAGATTAGTATGGTGTCCTCCTTTATGAATAACATCTGAGGGAATTTTTAAAATTTACTTTTGCATCAGTAGTACAGAATTTAAAATCATGTCAAAATTAATGTTAACACTTAATGAAACTGCTTAGATAGATTCAGTGTATTGATTCCTACGTGACACTGCTTTTTGACGTCTGCCAGTTGGTCAGTTCTTAATCCCTTTTTTCAAGTGATTGTGAAGCTATGTGCTAATTATTTTAGTCTGTGCAAGATTAAATCATGCTTTTGTAACATGTAAGTATATTATAGCTGTAGTTGCCTCTGTCAGTCCAACTTGTAATCTCATAAAAAAATGAAATTGGTTTTATTTGATAAGACGTGTCCTCCATCATGTGTTATTGATTGCACTTATATTCCTCTTAATTTACTTATGTATTGATTGAATCACATTGGCTTTCCATTCTTCTGCTCAAGAATGATAACATGGTAATCATATATATATATATATTTTTTTTTTTTTTTGTAGATGGGTCAACCTACTGTCTCCATGGCACACTGTTAATCTCTTATCTTGAGAAACTACACTTCTATTCTACTATTGATGCCGTTTTCTATTCATCACTGTTGATCAATAATAAATAGCAGAAAGCAGGACAGAACCTCTGCTGAATCTTTATGAATCCTGGGTTCATTTATGTTATCCAAACCTGCTAATTTGGGAGGGTCTTAATGAAGAAAAGGAACAGCTATGAAGAGTGACATTCATATGATTGGTTTTATTTGCTTAAACATCATATTTGGGACTTTGGCCAGGTTTCTCTGTCTCAGAAAACATCTGATTTATGAACAAAGCATGATCACAAGATCTTTATTACCTTGGGCACATCAGACACACAACAATTGTTCAGAGATTGTAGGTGTGTTTTTCCAGTTGGTCTCAGATGTCCCTCCTACTTTCCTGTGAGTGACAGGGAATGCCTCTCTACAGTAAATGTTTTTTATTTCTGTTGCATAGAAATACACTTGAACTCCATAGAGTGTTCTGAACTCTCTTATTGGCAACATGAATTATTGTCACTAGATCTTGCTCAGATTGTCCTGTAACCAGGGTTTTAAATGGGGCTTCCAATGCTCTGGCCAACGGCCTCCATGATGGAGCAAAACTTCCTCTTTCAGGGTGACTGTATGAAAGGTTACACATCTTCCCAGCTGCTCCTGATCTGTCATCACTGACACAGGGACAGACAGGAGAAATGGAGACAGCGAGTTGTGTGGGTGTAGTTGATTCAGCCTGAAAGAGTTTAGATCTGCTTGCTTGCTTTCTTTACAGACTCTTCTCCCCCTTTGATCCTACCTTCCTAGTGCTCTTAATATTCCCAATTCATTCATTCTATCGCTACAATCACCCCCACAGTGAAAAGCTCTACCAGTAGTAGAAGAACTTTTATATCTTGAAGGAAGCTCAGTGTATCTGAGGAACAAAGGGTCAAATATCAACAGAGACAACACAGCTATCTATATGTATTTTACATGACACTTAAAAAAAAAGGTTTTTATAAACCAGTATGCACTTAAGGTTGCAACTATCTAAATACATTAGAAATGCATTTATTTATCACTTATTTTTCTGTATGTCACTATCAGGAATGTTACCTCTATCAAGGGAATGCTAATATATCACTTTTCCATCTGAAGGGTTTTTAGCAGATCACCTCTCAGTTAGACTGAGAAAATAGTATTTAAAGTTACTAGTAAAATAACTCATAGTTTCCATGCAGGGAGAAGGCAGAAGTACTGCCCTAAAACAGTGGTAATGGATGATCATAAGTTTTGATTGCATCATGAAAATGTTGAACTACCTAAACCATTTTAACTTACCAAGAAAAAAAATCCAGATTTTTCCTTGTGAAATTAATAGAAACAAACAAACAAAACTTTGGACCTGAAATTAATTGCAGAAAATTAGTTGTTTGAAGATTCACTAGAATAGATTCAGCAGTATTCTTCTAATTACATTTCTAGAGTTGTCACAATACTGTGGTCGAGTAGTTTTGTTCACATTTTCCCCTTCTGTGAGATAAGAACAGGGAGGAATACAAAGCAGGCACCAAACTTGAAAGAAAATAAAGAAGTTTATTGCTACAACTAAAAGTAAAGTGAAATAAAAAGGAATTAAAGCAAAATAACCCCCTTCCCTCCATCACCTCCCCCTTTTACCCAATATAAAGACACAAACTTAGAAACATTTCAGTCAGTTTGCCACTCTGTAACAATCTTTCATCACTCCATTTAGGGAGAGGAGTCTCTTTTGCTCATGCTATGGAACTTTTCCACAAGAACAATCTTCTCATGGCATCCACGTCACAGCACAACAGCCGCCCGGGATGGGTTGGCATGTGAGAGTCTCTTTCCTCGATTACAGCTTTTCCACAAGTGTATTCGAGGGTTCATTTTTAGATACTGGGGTACAAGTTTAAGGACTAGCAATTCCAAAAAAACAAAAGTTCTTTTCATCTATCTCTGGGATAAACCTCCCTCGCTATAGAGAGAAAACCTGGGGAAAAAAATCTAAAGTCCTTCAGCAGGTAGCTTCTCTCACTGGGGCGGGGACGAGGTGGGCCCTCCTCGCTGAGGCCACCACCTCGGTGTGAAGCAGTCCAGGAAAGAAGAAGAGTGAGGAAAAAAGATCCAAAATCATCTTCATCTCTAGGAACAGAGGTTTCCTTCTGCACCTCATCTATCCATTGTAGCACAGGCACTTTTGCTCGTGGAACAGAGGTATTCTTATTCACCTCATATATCCATTGTAACACAGGCAGTTAGAAAGCTCTTTCCACCCCCCGCCCCCCCCAAGCTTATAATGAAATTACAAGGGAGTCTCTAATATATCTTAGTCCATCACCATAGCTTTACAAAAGAATTTCACCTTCTAGAATCTCCTCTATCTCTTCTCTCTCGACTTCAGCCCTTTCTTTGGTGTCTTTGCCTTTCCTGGGAAAGGATTGGTATTTGCAGATTTCATCTCTTGAAGGGAAAAGTTACAGCGCTGAAGGGGTTAATCTTCCCATGCCGGGACCTTGGAAACTGGTCCTTATCTTTCTCTGCTGGAACGGCAGATTCGGCTGTGCAGCTGCTTGCAGCCGGAGCTGGGTTTCGAAGTGATGGGGGGCACATCTCAGCCCACACTGCCAAATGGCAGCTTGGGGCTGTGGCCTGGGCCCCCACCCCTGGGGCCCAGAGGCTGGGGCTTAACCCGGCCTGCCAGGAGAGGCCGGCCCACACAGGGCTGGGGGCCATGGCCCGGCCCCGCCAGGGCCGAGGGGAGAAAGGCCATGGCCCCTCGGCAGAGCTGGACCATGGCCCAGCCTGGCCCCGCTGGCCCGCACAGGTTCGCGCAGGCAGGGCCCAGCAGGGCCCCACCGGGCCGGCCCAGCCCTCGCCCCGGGGCTGAGCGGGCCCTCAGTTACCTCAACAGCCAGGTACCTCAGCACCGGAAGAGCAAGAAGGCGATTCCTGCCTCGTTTCTCTTTAAATGCTGTATTTTACAGAAGCGTAACCCTTCTCTCAGTGGCTCAGTAGAGCTGTCTATATTCAAATTAGTTAATTGATTGGTTCTATGAAGTTCTGGAGGAAGTTACAACACCTGTTGCAGCAAACATCACTTCCCTGAAGAAACAGAGCCAAGAGAAAAATAAAAAAAACCCTGAAAAGCAGTAAGGGTGCTAACCCATGACATGTGGTCATTTAGATTCTCAAATCAGTAAGGCTAATAATATTGTATTTTCTGCTTAGTGTTTTTTACCCATCAGAGCACAACTTTGTAGTGCTCATCCATTTTTATTGCTAACACTAAGAGAAAAAGAACCATCGAAACTCACTGTTCTTCTCACAACACATGTATTTTATCCTTAAGAGTACCTATACTTTTTAAGTTTCATCATTGCATTTATCTTTCATTTCTACAACACATTAAAAAATATTCACTCCATATCCATTTTTTATAACCAGTTGGTGTAAAAGCTAAAGTTTATTAAGTGCATGCCCCCTGTATGATTGATTACCCTCCAAGTCTTGTTATTCAAGAAAGCTGTGCATGTATCACCTGAGAAAAATACTAAAATTGGAATGTACTCCAGTTATTCTGCTTAGTTTTCTTTCTTAATGAAATAAGAAAGTGTGAGCCACTGAAATTAATTCTTCCATCAGAATTATTGTGTGGTCCACAGCTCTGAATACAAATAGACATGAGATCATTAAGCTTTTATCATTTATGGCCCTTAAAATCTATATCCTAATCTCAGAACCCAGAGTGTAATACCACAGAATAAAACTACTTAATGAGAAACATGCTGAGCTCGGGACAGTCTTCAGAGAACAGAGAAAGAAAGTCAGCCCAAATTTCTGACAATATAAGATTAACAAAAATAAGAGTTCTTTAGCTCTGATTAGGAAGAATTACACTGGGTCATTTTCAGAGGCCTTCTGATGAGTAAGGTCGTTTTTGTCAATGTTTTATTTGCATTATTTTTATGTTTACTTGCATAGAGTGGTCTAGATTAGCTAGATGTGATCCTGCTCTGTCTTGTCACAGAGCAACTGCTCCTGGCTCCCAGCTCCCATTAAATTCATAATGTTAGAGGAAAACCCCTCTAACAGAATTTTGCCATGAGAGGAGCTCAAATCTCCTGTTGCATGGGAACTCTGAAGGAAGTAGGAGCTACCAGACCATGAGGATGCCCTTGGCCACTGTCCTTGTGTCTTGGATCCACAGCTTACAGGTCCCTTGTGAGCAAAGAAAAGTGTTAATTTGCACACTGACTGATAGTAAGGAAAAGATGATACAATTTAAATTAGAATGGAACTAAAATGGAACTTTAGAAAGAGAAAGATGAAATGAAGGAAGAACCACTACTTTATGTGCTATCGAGCAAAGCTGAGTGATTCATTGCCTCAGAAGTTTAAAGGAATAAGAAATGCAGGTGGATTTTAAAATGGACTCAATGAGTATCAATTGCTTTTTTGAGTATCAATTGGTTTTGGGAATTATGCAAGCTGAGTAAACTAATATTTCATATTTGAGGAGAGACAGCTCATTAACCTTTTGAGATGAAGAACAGTTTTATGTCATATTTATGTCATATTAACTGGAATTTTTTTGACACCTTTCTTTAATGCAGCAAGAACTTCTGTCATGACAACTTTACCTTATCTTGTGAGGCACGACACCTGCAGTTTGCTTCTCGGAATTATTCTTGATGACATAGTTAATCTTTATTTCACTCCTAATTTGGGATCCATTCCCACATAAGAACCCTGAAGTAAAGTAGAGCTATTTTATTTCCTTCATGAGTTCAGTGGTGAATGTACATACCAGCTCGACTTATCCCAAGTTTTCAGTGGCAAAAATCAAATGTATATATACACTTTTAGAATGATTGCTGTTCAAAAACTTGTTAATCTGCATCACACTGAATGCAGATATTTCCATGGGTTTTTATGCCATAATTCTTCCCTTTCTCCATGGGGATGACTTCTCACTGTCTTTGCCTCCTGCCAGTTTTTAGAGGTGATTGTCCTAGCACTTTTCGAAGGGTTGGAAAAGGGACAGCATTTTGAACAAAACAGTAAAAACTACATATAATCATATCTCCAAAAGAAAACTCAAGAGAAGGTTGTTTCCTTCACACCTTCAACAACCAATTGTTTTCTGACTGAAATATATTTTTTCACATTAGCAGCATCTCTTTAAAGTTGCTTTTCATTTCTGGAGTATCCCTTTCATTTTAATTTGCATATTGGTTTGCAGGGGCAAGATTTGTCATCCTTATTAATCATTATGCAAATTATTTGTCAGATGTTCAGAACAATATTTATTTCCTCTAAAAGGTGAATAAAGGCTAAATATATTTATTTACTGGTAAGCTGCATTCAATAATGAGGTAGTTCCATGTGCTTCAGGCTTGGGTAGACTTACGGTTGTCATCTGTGACAACTCAACTCTGTGTGCTGATTGCTTTAGAATTTTGCAGCGATGTAGCTTCATCCTTCTATTTTCTGTAACAAGGTTGATAGAATTTTTAATTACTGATGGGGTCTGCCTTCTTTATAATGTGCTGAGCTCATATTAAATCTAAAACTAAAGAGAAACATGAAATTAAGTTTATAAACATTATTCCCATATAATGATTAGAATATTTGCTTGATTTAAATTTTTTAGCTCTTTAATTCTGCAAGGATCCTGCCTCTTCTAGGAATTAATGTTTTGAAGTGGATGACCTGTGAATATGTGAGGAACAGCCTTTAACCTAACAGGAATAAAGCTGCTGTAATTAGACTAACAGGGGAAAAGAAAGGAAATTTGAATGAAACTCTCTCATTTTGTAAGAGACAGGGTTCAGGCAGGTTGTATCCTGTGGATCCCCACTGTCTGTGATTTGACAAGCTGTGGCCCTTGTTGAAGATATCTCTTCAAAGGAAGCAGCAAATTTCCCATCTTCAGGTGCAGAAACATAAAACCAATTCTAGAACAAGAGGAAAGAAATGTTAGATACAGAAATGAGGTCACTGAGCTGGTTCCAGCATTGCTTTACATCTCAGCAATGTGGCCACAGAAGATTAAGCACCAAATCATACTGCATAATTCTTTACCAGTGTCACCTTATCATTTTATTAATTCATTGTATGAGAGATAATTTTAAACGAATTTCTGTTTCAGATTTTGTGCAAATGCCAAAGAAAAATAAAAGATGACCTTGAAAATCATTGAAAGTCATGGTTAGAAACTCAGGCCAAGTTAGAAAAAGTGTCTTCTCAGTACTTTTTCCATGAGACCTTATACACTGGAAATTACAGATTATTTTCTGAAAAAAATAGTTGTCAGTGGTTTATGTTATGCTTAGGTTTGATACACACATATTCACTGGACAGAATACATTTACTATTCAGTTTCAAAATAGCCACAAATTCATTAAGGAATTCCACATGAAATTTAAATAAATTATAGATTATTTTGTACATATGGCATCTTTGCAGTTTTCCTAAAAAGCATCAAGAATAGTTTATTGGTTTTTTTGAGGGTAGTCAAAAAGGAGATTTTCCAGAATACTTTGAGTTTTTCTCTATTAAATCCAATGTTTTTTCCCATTTGAAGTTTCAGTTTAGTTGTATTTTCTTATTCCTTTATGTGTATGGGCAAAGACACAGTGTATCATATAAAATTATCCTGGATAAGAAAATATACTCTCTCTGATAGGATTAACTTCTTCAGGAAATTCCCATAGTTAAAATTTTTATAAATAAAAATTTTCAAACTTGATCACTGCATTTATCCCTAACCTCACTTGGATTTCAGGAAAATTTCTTACCTCAGTATAGAATTTTAGCACATGATCTAGTTGTTCTTCATAGCTTTATGCTTCCATTTATTCTAGTAGTGTTAACAATCCTCATAATTTCTAATATAGTTATTCTGCTACATATCGCCAGTAGTCTGTAGAGCACTTCTTTGACTTCACAGGGATAAGATTTGGTCTTTGTAGCAGCAATATCTGCTGGCTTCTGTTCATGATGTCCTTTTCTTAAAAGGCCTATTTGTAACTTTCTTTTATTGCAAAGATGAGTTTAATTCTTACTCATCACCAGATAGGCAACATGGCAACTATATTTCATCTTCAGCACTGAAAAATACTTGAAATAGAAATGTCTTACATCAAAGTCTAGAATATATTAGTGTAAAATCCTGAATATTCTCAATGAGAAGTCAACCCTAATTTAATTAATTAAGCTCTCAATTTATTGTCTTTATCACATGTTTGTTTCTAAGTCTGTGTATACTCAAGGGCCTTATCTGAAAGAGAATACTGTGTTTTTTCTTTTTTAAGTTAAGTAAGATAATAGTAATTAAATCTGTCTGAAAACTAGGATGGATGTTTATTTATGTTTTGTGAGCATTTAATCTAGATATTCAATGAAAAACAATTTTGGATTTTCAATCAAAAGAAATTTGAATGTTAAATCTAGTAACAATAGTGAAGAAGATAGATTGATATCATTGTCTACTACTGAAAACACTCATGGAATTTGGGCTTTTCCTTGCAGTACAATTTTCAAATGAATATTTACAATTTTTAAATGAATATTCTCCTTAGACAGACACTGAACTGACAGACATGACAAGAGAAAAACTGTTTCCTAGTCCATGGCACATGCAGCTATAGAATTAATCTCATCCTACCAATAAAATTACTATCTGTTAATAGGGTAGGATGCCAGTAGTTGATAGAGTAGCTGAGACAGACTCATTTGTTGCTTTCTCTTTCTTCTAAGACTAGCAGATAAGGTGACAATTAATGTCACGTAAGTTTCACTTTCTGTTGGTACAGATGTTTATGATTGCATTTAAATAGTCACTTATATCATATTTTGAAGCTGCATTTACAATTGTATACTTATACTAGGCCAGGTGAATCCACTGAGGGGTGAATAGTGATGACAAAAAGAAAATAAAATGTGCATTTACTTCTGTACCTAGACAGGCCTACAGTTATGTGTGCGCATTATATTTTGTAGCTCCTTAGGCATGTCACAGCATAATTTTTCACCTAGTTTTTGAATACACTTACAAGATTTTCTTATATAAACATATACCATTTAAATTGAAGGAAGGGCATTAAGTGACAAAAGCAGTAACACAGTGCCTTTGATGGAAAACACACTGCTATGCAATCAGTACTTTGCTATTACAAGGTTGTGTCAAAAAACCTCAGCCACCCCTGAAGCTGGGGATAACATAGTTCTTCCCTCCGAGACTCTTAATGGTTTTGGCAGGGATTGAGCTAATTTTCTTCAAAGCGTCCGGTATCGTGCTATGTTTAGCTTGTGTGATCAAAGCAGTGTTGATACGACAGGGATGGTTTAGCCATGGCTGAGCAGTGCCAGGTGGTGTCAGTGGAGTGCTGTTTCTCATGCGGTACAGCCAGAGAGGACATTGAGGGATGTGCCATAGGTTAGGAGGGGACATGAACAGGCAGATGACCAGAACTAACCAAAGGGATATTTCATGTGGTAAAGAAGGAGGAAAGGCGGATGTCTGAAGTTATCCGTTATGCATGATGGAGCCTGGCTTTCCTGCAGGCAGGTCCAAGCAGCTTCATAGCCGTGGGAAGCAGTAAATCAACTCCTTGTTTTGCTTTGCTTACATGTGTAGCTTTGGCTTTACCTACTAAATTGCCTTTATCTCATCCCATGAGTTGTCTTGCTTTACCCTCCTTGCTCTCTTCCCCGTCAGCTGCAGGGAGCAGCACTTGCTGGAGTGATGAGGGCTGTGTAGGGCAGAGATACATACTGGGGTTAAAACACAACAGAAGCTTATATGCAAGGTATTTTTTCACCATGTTAATCCTTAAAGGTGGGTACTCAAGCCTGCATTAAGCCTGTTGAAGAGATTCTTTCTTTTCATAGCTGCAGATGAGACTGTGATCAGAGTGATGGAAGAAGTCTCTGCTTATACAGAGGATGTCACTGTGGCATGCTGTCCCTCGCATGCTGTCCAAATTTGCACTTCAGAAACACAGCACCACATTTTTAAAATCGGTTTAAATTCTAATATAAAACTATTGCAAAAACTGTACTACTTCTGCACCCTGACACCTTTTGCCTTTTGTTGGGACAGAAGTAAAGAGTCTCCCCAACCAATTTCCTGTTTTCTTGATAGCATATGATGTTTTAATCTCCACTTCTCAAATTTTCTGCCTTTCCCTGTCTCAGTCACTCTGCATAATGAAAAGTCCATGCATGCTGAGGTTTTCTAGCCAAGTCTCCACTCAAACTAACCCGTCTTTCAATCCTATTATGTACAAAAGAGAATATTGATTTCCCTGCTGTCAGTAAGACTTTATTATATGACATGCGGATGATCATATCATTGACAGCTGCATATTATAAATAGAATTACAGTGAATGGTGAGAAAAACTAGAAGAAGAATTGTAAATGCCTTTGCTTTATTTTTGGTTACCTGAACTGTGCCAATTTATGATCTTTAGTAGTCAGATAGCTTGTTAGCAATCAATTAATATTCACAAGAATTCCAGTTATATTTAGCTTAAAGAAAGAATAAGAAATCTAAGTATCTGTCAGACATTGCTTTGGACACTGTGGCATATGCTACTGTGGTTTTGTTTTTTCTAAGGCCTTATTTACCTGCCCTGCACATACCCTAAATGTAAATTTCCATGAGCCTTTCTTGATCAACAAGTAGATCATCCTTCACCAATCAAATGATCTTCCTGCTGGACTCAAAACTGGAGAGATTTTCTCTTCTTTCATCCACCTATGAATATTTATTACTCTACTAGGTGAGTCTAATAAGAGTCTGATTTAAAACCCATTCGACTCAGAGGGAATCTTTCAGATTATATTAATGGGATTTGATGCTGACCCTAAGACTTAATGTCAGTAGACATTACTGAGTGCTGTAAGCATCCTGAAAAGATAGGGAATGAACACAAAGGAGCAGAGTCTGGTTTGCATGTATAAAGAAACTGGATGTTTCAGGTTTCACTAAGAGGTTTTTGTTTAGCTGCTACATCAGTGATTTGACAAATGAAGCTGACTTTGGTATCTTACGGGGTGTCAGAACTCTGCTTATTTCTGTGTCTTTTATTAGCCTACATTTTGTTTGATACACACATGAAAAATAAGATTGTACTGTGCTGCAAACAGTAGAGTGATATTTGCTGAAGTAGCTGTCTAAGTTGTGAAGACTGTTCCCCCAAATAATGGGAGAAGGTACCTAGCAAGAGGTTGACAAAAAAAAAACCTCTAGAAAAATATCTCTTGGAGCAAAGTATATGTTTTTAAATTCATATATGTGTTCCAGCTGACAAGCCCCAGGAGTTTATTATACATATATGAACACATAAAATAGTATATAAGCATTCAAATGTCCTCACTGTCCAAAAGGAAACCAGTAATGAGTGTTAGATCAGGTCCAGGTGAGGGCCATGGAAATGGCCAGAGGTCTGAAGCACCTCTCCTCCAAAGAAAGTATGAGGGAGTTGATGTTTAGTCTGAGAAAGAGAAAGCTCCAGGAAGATCTTATTGTGGCCTTTCACTACTTAAAGGGGCTTATGAGAAACA
>VYZQ01040718.1:7044-22934 GCA_013400655.1 Mystacornis crossleyi | reverse complement strand
AGAAACATCAAGAAATACTTTTTCCCAGGGCCTACAGTGGTCTGTTTAGTCTTTATGATATTCCCTGAACCATAGCTCTGTGTATATAAGAAAGTATGAATATGAGTAAAAGTAGGTTTAAAAAATATTTTTAAGATACAAATCTTGTATTTGTTCATTGGTACAATTTAAAGAAAACAGCACAATTAGACTGGAATTAAGGACTTTCAAATTTTGTTGTTAATTTTATGTTTATACTAATTATTTTTATAATATTCAAGAATATTTTGTAAGCAGAATTAGAAAATTTGCAAATAAATTTAGGTATGATCAAAAATATATTAAATTAATACAAATAACTTCTGTTCTGCATTTTTGTATTTCTTATTTCCTGTTAAATTCAAGATGTTTTAAATTAAATATTTTTTCCCTTCTATTGCCACTGAAAGACGGCGCTAAGGTGGCTTATGTGTCCTAAATACCTGATTGTAACAAATGACAATAAGGTATATTTTCACATATAAGTAATTAAAGGCCTGAATGAAAATTCACCAAAAAAAAAGTTAAAAATGGGAGATTGCACAATATCTCTGTAATATGGGTAAATATAAAATTACAGAGCGGATGTCACNCATTCGACTCAGAGGGAATCTTTCAGATTATATTAATGGGATTTGATGCTGACCCTAAGACTTAATGTCAGTAGACATTACTGAGTGCTGTAAGCATCCTGAAAAGATAGGGAATGAACACAAAGGAGCAGAGTCTGGTTTGCATGTATAAAGAAACTGGATGTTTCAGGTTTCACTAAGAGGTTTTTGTTTAGCTGCTACATCAGTGATTTGACAAATGAAGCTGACTTTGGTATCTTACGGGGTGTCAGAACTCTGCTTATTTCTGTGTCTTTTATTAGCCTACATTTTGTTTGATACACACATGAAAAATAAGATTGTACTGTGCTGCAAACAGTAGAGTGATATTTGCTGAAGTAGCTGTCTAAGTTGTGAAGACTGTTCCCCCAAATAATGGGAGAAGGTACCTAGCAAGAGGTTGACAAAAAAAAAACCTCTAGAAAAATATCTCTTGGAGCAAAGTATATGTTTTTAAATTCATATATGTGTGCCAGCTGACAAGCCCCAGGAGTTTATTATACATATATGAACACATAAAATAGTATATAAGCATTCAAATGTCCTCACTGTCCAAAAGGAAACCAGTAATGAGTGTTAGATCAGGTCCAGGTGAGGGCCATGGAAATGGCCAGAGGTCTGAAGCACCTCTCCTCCAAAGAAAGTATGAGGGAGTTGATGTTTAGTCTGAGAAAGAGAAAGCTCCAGGAAGATCTTATTGTGGCCTTTCACTACTTAAAGGGGCTTATGAGAAACATCAAGAAATACTTTTTCCCAGGGCCTACAGTGGTCTGTTTAGTCTTTATGATATTCCCTGAACCATAGCTCTGTGTATATAAGAAAGTATGAATATGAGTAAAAGTAGGTTTAAAAAATATTTTTAAGATACAAATCTTGTATTTGTTCATTGGTACAATTTAAAGAAAACAGCACAATTAGACTGGAATTAAGGACTTTCAAATTTTGTTGTTAATTTTATGTTTATACTAATTATTTTTATAATATTCAAGAATATTTTGTAAGCAGAATTAGAAAATCTGCAAATAGATTTAGGTATGATCAAAAATATANTCAAAAATATATTAAATTAATACAAATAACTTCTGTTCTGCATTTTTGTATTTCTTATTTCCTGTTAAATTCAAGATGTTTTAAATTAAATATTTTTTCCCTTCTATTGCCACTGAAAGACGGCGCTAAGGTGGCTTATGTGTCCTAAATACCTGATTGTAACAAATGACAATAAGGTATATTTTCACATATAAGTAATTAAAGGCCTGAATGAAAATTCACCAAAAAAAAAGTTAAAAATGGGTGATTGCACAATATCTCTGTAATATGGGTAAATATAAAATTACAGTGTGGATGTCACCTCCACCATGATACTCCATGGGATAAAAGGGGACAGCTCAGTCAGGTTCAAGTGTCCTAAATCTAATGGTGAAAGGACTCTGTAGTTCTACAGGCTGGCCTTTGAAGTTCCGCATCCTAGGGCCTAAGGCACATTAACTACATTAAAAAAAAGTGCGGGTTTAAAATTTTCTGTTTCAGTGTTCATTTCACAGACTGCCTTTAGACCAATTAGGCCAACAAGTACTCCATGACATGTCTTGGTCTCCAAGTTTTTTGGATTAGGCAGTTTAGCAGGTCATTTAGTGGTTACGTAGAGGTTACACACCTGGATTTCCTTTGCTCAATGGGAAGCGATGGCTGTGTTTCTTATCTTAGTGTGGGGCACAGAATGTACATGAACCATCTATTTCATCTAATTTAGATGTTGTCTGACATAGGACATGCCTCAATGGATCATGCACTTTAAATCCAGCAGGTGATACATTTTTTGCCTCAAGCAAGATGAAAATTGCTGACTTAATATCCCTAGACCTGAGCTCCTGTCCATCATTTCCATTTCACTGTAAGAGTAGCGAAAGAAACTGAACACATAGTTTCCATGAATGAGTCTTATATTTCAAGGTAGAGCTTAAGTTAAAAAAAATAAGCATCTTCTTTAGATTCATGAGGATGATTTCAAACTCCTAATAATATTACGTCAACTGGCCTTAAATGCTACACTTAGAAGTGTGAAGTTCTGCAGGATGTTACAATCATATTTTTCAGCTTTTTTCATATATAGGTAACAGAGACTAAATATTTTCTACATTAAAATAGCGTATGAACAAAGTTCAAAGACAATGTTTTCCAAATCCTTATTATACATATGTATGTGTGTGTCTTTGTATTCAGAATGTGAACCTCTATCACAAAAATGGTCATTATTTTGCTTGGTAGGGCTATTGCTCTGCCATTTTATATATTTGGAAAGATACCAAGTTTTGTTCTATTTCTAGGCCTTAAATAGTCCACTAATCTTAATTAAATATTCTCTTGTTAACTGCATGGGGACAGTAACATAGGCTTTAGCTTCAGCTAAGTTCCTGGGGTTTTTTTAAAAGCTGAAGATGGTGAGTTTATTTGATTTATGCTTACTTTGGGGTTGTGTATCATTACTACAAAAAATAGGTACATGAATCATTATTTAAGCTACTCTATATGCTGTTTTCCCTCCTGCATCTAACTGTTTCACTGAAAGAAGCTGAATATACTACTGAATAACACAGCAAGTCACTTTGTGTACAATTAAAATATGTAATTTCTAACCAGATTTCCTTCCTTCACCAAAGGTATACATTAGGACTTTAATGATGCATGAAGACGAATCCCAGTTGCCAGTGCACAAGCCATCATAATATTTTCGGGAACCAATAATTAGCATTTTGGAATTGTGTGTGCATCTCACAAGCAATCTGGTTCTCCTCCTCCTTCCTGTTTTGAAGTCAATAGCCTGTGTTACACCAGCCATCTGCAGTTCTGCAGACAGGTGCAGGGTCAGCATCACAGCTCCAAGCATGGAGTTCAGCGAGAGTGAAAAAATTGCTAAGCAACTAAGAAGAATTTCCAGCATAATTAAAAACCCCAACCACCATTCATTTCTAAAAATATGCATCTTTTTATTTGTTTTTTTTTTTTTAATATTTCTCTGGACATGGTTTGTTCAGACAAAACAGCACATGGTCTTGCTTGCAAATTTAAAATGCGTAGGAATAATGAGAAATATATAAGGGTAACTCTAAAAAGTAGGGAAGAAAAAACCAGATTGTTGAAGACTTGTGCCATGGAGTTAATAGACTATTCTACAGTACTGATTGCCTTAGAAACATGATGCTGCTCTCTAATAGCTGTAGACACCAACCAAAATGCTGAGGTGGTGCAAGTTTCAGGTAAGTACAGTATAGGACATTAGGCCAGTGAACTCTGAAAACCTTACACATTGTTGCATCTGCTCAAATTTCCATTTTTTTTCTTTTTTCTACATTTCTTTTGTTTTAGCGGACTGAACGCTTCCTACAAACTCCTCCACTTTCTGCATATTCTCCTCCCTTTAATTTGGACCTATCAATGGGGTTTTAGGAAAAGAGAATTAAAATAACACCATCCTCTACATAAATAATCATACACATAGCAAGTGCATCTTGGTTGAAATAAATTCTGTTCCTGGACCTGTCTTCCAAGCATGGGGTTCAGTGAAGTACACAACTGAAGACTTTATATGCATTGAAAAGTACTGTCATCAGTGTCAGGCAAATAGTATTTTCATCTAACATCTTCTGAAAGTATTGTTATTGGGTGAAATTCTGGTAGTAGTTAGGAAAATACTTTTCCCCCCCTTTTTTTTATATACACAGTGATTTCAGGATCAGTAAGGCTAATTAGCATTCACTGGTGAAATTTTCATATGTAAAATATATTTTAGTTGATATTTATGTGTCTAATGAGGAAAAGTTTTGATATTATTGTCTAGTGATGTCCATAATAATTTTTCTTTGATTTTAATGTCACATCAGTGCTTTAGTGAGACTCTAAATTCTCCGAGGTTTTAGCATATAAAAGTAGCAACTTTGAAATAATTTTATTTTTCACTAGTAGAATCTCAAATGTGGATGATACTATTAATGAAACATAGATCAGGAACACTGAGAAAAGTATAAACTTCTTCAAAATATTGTGATTCAGATGAAATGGAGATCCTATTTTTTTCTTAGACTAAAGCCAAAAAACCCTTACTTTAAGATCATTAAATTTGTATATGCACATAATTAAATCATAGGTGGCATTTCAAGTTAGCAATTAGAAAGGTTAGCCAAGGCGTCAATACCTTTTTGGTGAAAATCCTTGCTAAATGACAGTTAGCAAAAAAAGAAATTAGCTTCTTTAATTGTGTTCCAAACTTTAACTCAAAACGTGAAATGATTGTATAAATTTGTAATTATCTAGCCCTGGTTTTGTCTTGGTTTTTGTTAGTTTGACTGGGGTTTTTTCAGTAAAACAACTTGGTATCATGTTTCTACCACATAATATAAGCAAAGCATGAAATATATCTTATTTTCGAACATAAGGCATACATTTATTATATTGATATTATTTCTTTATTTTCTGCTGTGCATTATCTAATACATTTGCATTGTTTGATTTACATTTATATGCTGATATTTCAGAAGACTGTTCATCCATTCCTGAAATTTAGATGCCTAGTCATACACAAATTTTGATCTGCTTCTCCTTCTGCCTACAAACAGCATTACTTTCCTATTCTAAATCTAATTTCCAAATTAAAATATGCTTTTAAAATGACAAGCCCTGTCCTTATTAAATTCTCTTCCTAACCAGTTTGTGTGTAAGTACACTTCATCCTGCGTCTGTGTGTGAACCACTCACGACCTTCAAGAGGGATTAGTCAGTAAGTAGGATGAGAGATCTGAGTGCCAGCCACTGACGGAAAACATCTTGTGTGAGGGTGTGGAGGAGACCCACTAGTAGCCTTCAGATTGGACTAGCATGTAGTGACAGGATGCCAGCACCCGGAAAGGCTCAAGGCCTCAGGATCTGATGAAGGAGCTGTGTGAAGTACCTGGGATCTGGGCAAAGATATTAGAGGCACTTGGAGTCTGGGACAATATACAAGGAGTGTATAGATGTGGTGTGCCTGTAGGTCTGGAGAGGGAGGGTGAGCGAATGGAACCAGTGGTGAGCTTACACCCTGGGTGTGTGTACCACAAATGTGTTCTCCAGCTCACTGCTGATGGGAGCTGGCCACAGGGAACCTCTGCATCCGTGAGTCTTGGATGGCAGGCACCACAAGGTCTGAGAGAGAGCGAGATCACCTCTACATGGCCACGACGGAGAATTCCCTGAGTCTCAAAGTCTACCAGGTCTGGCTACCTTTTACTGTAAGTTTCACGTATTAATCAGGATGAACACTAAATTGTCCTCTAGTCTCTAATTCATCCTTAAAAGAGCCTTCAGCAAAAAAATGAAAGAGAACATTACTTTTTTCATGAGAAAAACAATGCATACTTGATGTAATGACTTTTACCATTTCATGTTTAGGCCCCAAATATCATGGCAATTTAGTTAGGAACAAATTATACAAAATATACTCATCTTATTTTCTAATGTATCCAAGCTTGAAAGTCAATTCTGTACTGGGAAAAAAGCTGGATTATGTAATTTAATATATAAACAGGCCCGTTTGCAAACCTTGTTACTATTATTTGCTGTTGGTTTCTGCAACAAACCAGAAATTTAGTGTATGAATTGTCTTAGAAGGCTGCAAAGTCTGAGAGGAAACATTAATACATTTTTTCTTAGATGCAAGTATTTTGAAAAATAAATTTTAAAAAACATGACATAAAATTTATATGTATTTATTATTCCTTGAAGGACAATTATTTTTGTATCATTTTTCCAGAAAATTTATCAGTACTAGTTTAGTTTTCCTGATTATGTAACCTAGTTTCCAAGCACATTTACCTTCTATCCTGCACCATTAGCAGCAGTATTAAGTAATTTGTAGATAACTCATTAATCATTTTGTTTTATGTTTAGTGCAATAATATTAATCATGAGAGAAAAAATTGAGTAATCACATAGCTGTAATACGTGATTCCCTCAGGAGCTCTGTTGTAATTTACTAATTACAACCAGGACACAATATTGTAGACTCAATCAAAAATTGCAGTTTTCTACTTTAATAATGCTTTAATTCCCAGGCGGCAGCAGCAATACCTGACCACAAACACGCCCCCTACTTCAGTGTAGCCTGCAAGGTTGATGGTACCGGGTAAGAAAAAGACAAAGAGGTTGCAGAAGTGATAGTACCACTGTTAACTTTAGTGTGGGTATTTCCCTGGGTAAAAAAATTAATGAAATTATTAGCTTTTTCAGATAATTATTAATTTACCGGGGGGGGGGGGGGGAATATAATTCTTGCTTATGATCTGATACACACTAACTATAATGCTGACTAAAACCCAAACTGAATAAAGGAAAAAGGTCATCATAATCTATGCCACTCTGATCACATGGATTCTTAAAAGTTTTATATCTACTTTTCATTTCTCATTCATCTGTAAAGATATTATCATAAATGTTAACACTATGAGGAAGGGTAACCAAAGTGAGCAGTCAGTGCTGTAAAAAGAGTACAGTGTGATATGCACATAGGTCTACAGTCAAAAAAATCACATTTTGTCACATCATCTTAAGCAAAGTTGTTTTTTTTGCTTCTACATAATTGTTTTAGAGTTGTCTTAACCTTTATTTCAGCAGGGGTCCACAGAGCCTCATATAACTTTTCAGAGGGGACTGTTTTATAGAACAACAAGGCCACAGTTCTTGGTGTGTAAATACACTAATGTAGGTTGAACATGGCAAATATTGCTATATTCAGTGCATCTATTCTAAACATTTTATGCAGTCACCTGTTGGAGCAAATGCTCTATAACTGTGAGGAATTATCTACATGTTATTTTAGTTATGATACTGAAGAACCATTAACAACATGTATTTTGAAGTTTCATTTCTTGACAGTCTTTAAATTCTCTGTCCCTTTTTAAAACTCGTGTGAAATGAAATCATAAAAGTACCAAAAGTCACTTGTTTTTCTTTAAAGCATGCATAGCTCATGGACATTTTCATTAGGTTTTATTCAGTGCCTGATTATTCCCTCTTAATCCATATACTCACCTGAAGTTTCTTCTAAGCAAGTATTGAAACAAATTCCTATATCTCTTAGGTGCTATGAAATGTTTTGGACGACTTTGGGTTGAGAAAGTTTCTGGGCTATAATGACTTGTCAGCTATGAAAGGGTTTCCTTTTGATTGTTTTTGGGTTTTTTTTAATCAGTTTCCTTTATTATAAAAGGTATAAATTTTAGTTCAAAAAAATTCCTAAAGATACACTTAAAATAGAAGACCTTATCAAGTAGACTCTCAGAATGAATATTTTGCCATTTTACATGTTATTCTAGCTTCATCATAATCCTACTGGAAACCCTTTCTTGGTTTCATCTTTGCATTCACTTTTCTTCAGTCAGTGTTTTATTCCAGAAGTTTTTAGTGCAAAATATTATCTTCTCTTCACATTCTGTTAGTGAAAAGATATTTTATTTAATACAATAGTTTCAGTTATGAAGTCGTTAATATAGTAGTATTTCAAAGAACTGCACTTGGGAAAAGGATTACATGTGTAATCTCTTAAGAGAGACACTTGCCTGCTGAAAGCATATTATGGAGTTAAATTTCATCTGAATGCCTGACTTAATTATGGACCACTATATGACTGTGGCATCTCCAGCATGTTCTGGGTCACTGAGTGGGAATACATATTTGAGCAAGACAGGTCTGTTCATCTGCTAGCTGTGTTACCCTGCAGTAGAAGCTTTGTCACTGAGATCACCAACACCACTGACAATTAGGATTTTAATATTTGACCACTGGCTCCCTGATGGCTTTGTTGTAGTTTTAAATTAAGATTAAAATTCAACATATAATACAGAACTTTGACTAGCCATGGGAGATTTATATAAACTGACCTCTTTTTACCATTTTCAGTGATGCTTGGGCCCCTTGAAAATGCTGGGGGGGGGGTTAGTTTTATTTTACTGGGGTTTTTTTTGTGAGAACAATTAACCTCTTTTTCTTCCCCACTGCTCACACTTTATTTTCATAAAAATAATTTTTTGAAACTTATAAATTTATAAAACAAAGACCAGTGATGAATAGATGTTATAACAACACTGAAGCAAGTGTTTCATGAGTTCTGCCTGCTGTGTGTGCTGTTGTGCTTTAGTGTTCAGCCTACCAGATCTTGGAGGAATCAAACAGTATAAAATTAAGGACTTAAGGGCAGAAAATAGGGCAGCAGTCAAAAAATATTGAACTTAGTGCATAATGGATATGGTGCACTGACAGCAATCTGTCAGCTGCAGTCTTAGCTGGGGGTTTGATAAATACTACCAGTAATTCTTGGAAATTTGACTACAAATAGGAACAGGGAATTCATTCAGGAGACTGACATGATTTGGTGCTGCTTCCTTAACCCTAAAGGTCTTCTAGGCCCCTAGGGCTGTGGGAGGGAGTCAGCTGCACATCCTTAGCAGATACAACAGACAGCCTGTGCAAGCTGAAGAGGCTGCCTCAGACTCTGAAGGTTAATCTTGTTACAAAATTCTTCTTGCAACCTGGTTAACTTTTGTTTACTCTACATAACAATAAGAACTGATAGTTTTTCATGGAAGCATAGAATGGTTTGGGTTGGAAGGGACCCGAAAGAACATCTGCTTCCACCACTTCCCGCTATGTGCAAGAACACTCCACTAAACCGGGTTGCTCAGAGCTGCATCCAACCTGGTATTGAACACTTCCAGGGATGAGGCATTCACAGCTTCTTTGGGCAAGCTATTCCAGTGTCTCACCAGCCTCAGAGTTATGATTTTCCTTACATCTAATCTAATTCTATTCTCTTTTAATTTAAAGCAATTTTCCCTTGTCCTATTGCTACATGCACATAGTCCCTCTTCAACTCTCTTGTAGGCACACTTTAGGTACTGGAAGGCTGCTAGAAGGTATCCCCAGAGCCTTCTCTTCTCCAGGCTGAACAGACCTCAGCCTCTCTTCATGGGAAAGCTGCTCCTGCCCTCTGCTCCATGCACACCACCTAGACAATTTGAAGATTGCAACTTCTTTTTCAGATGGGTATATAAATTTACGAGATTTTTTTCCAGAGAGAAAGAAAAGCTATTATCTCTACCAACTGCTCTGAAGCTCTTGATTATAGTGTGACAAGTAACAATAGTCTTCCCCTTAAGACATTGTAAAAATGGTAAAATAGTCCCATATTGAACATAGCAAAAGGATAGTTTAGGCCCATTAAAATTTGGATCTGAATCCTTGATGCAAAAAATGGCTGTAAGAAAGTACTTGTCTGACTTCTTGACAGTTTGCTAAATGTAGCAAAGAAAAATGAACATATGTATTAGATATAGGTGAGGGTTTTCTTAACAGGTAGGAAATAACTGTTTAAATTTTTTCTGGTCATTGATCCCACCTATTATTTTGCATTCAAGAATACAAAAAGTGGGAGTGACTGACTGCCTGGATGGGTGTTTTTCAGTGAAGGTTAACCCACTACAGATATCGAAGAGTCGTTCTTATTTTAAAGAAATCAGTGATTTCACATGCTTAATTTCATTAATCATATGCTGCTTTTATGTAAATACTTCACTGTTACATGGGTGTTTGTAAATAAAGTGTTAGAAATAACCTGTGTGCAGAAAAGCAACACCACACTTTTTATTTCAATAGTTACAATTACTGGATGAAATATGAGTGAATCTGGAGATACAGATATGTAGAATTTGTTTTATATTTACAATGTATTTAGGCCTGTCATACCCACACAAAATCTTTTCTGGTCTGTAAGACTGTTAGTGAAAGTTTGGGTGGAATATTAGCAAGAGTAGCTAGGAAAATAAAAAGTATTTGTTCAGGGTCCTCCAAGGAAACTGTTCGATGTCGAGAATGGCACAGCTTTGAACTATCAAGCAGAGGATTCCATTTAAACTCAGTTCTCTGAGTATACCATGAAAAAGGAAACATCCCTTTAGGAAAACAGAATGGAAACGTTGTAGAAAGTTAATGACAAGTTATATGTGCCCAAACTAATAATAATAATAATAATAATAATAATAATAATAATAATAATAATAATAATAATAGGGATTAAAGCACGAAGATCTGGTAAAAAGCCTATATCTTCAACATTATTAATCTGCAGCAATTAGAATGGTTTCCTACTAAATACATCTATTTGATCCCTCAATACAATTTTGTAGAGTGGTTTTCCCAAGGGGGAAAAAATCTGATTAGCTAAAAATATGGATGCCAAATGCAGAAGATAATCTAAGAAAATAATGTGAATAAAATGCATCACTGTCAGAATGTGCTGCTTGCTGCAGAACAGCAGCTCAGCTAATGTGGGGAGCTGTCTTATCACTGTGTAAAACTTTCAGAGCCTTAATTAAAAGTGTGAAGAAACAAATTGTTTTTTTTCTGTTCTGTCAGCCACAAANTCCTCCCATCCCTTCCCGGCGTGGGCAAGTTAAGCTTTCCCCCGTGCTCCCCGACCTCGCTCCGGAGCGCCCTTGTCAACTCCGGCCATCGCTGCAGCAAAAGGGAGAGTGCCTGACAGCCCCAGCAGCCGTCACTGCGGTCTGATTCCTATTACTTGTTACTGCCTTAGTTATTGTTGTTTTTTTTTGCTTTGCCTTGTTGTACATATATGTATATATATAAGTAAAGACCTGTTATTCCTATTTCTGATATATTTGCCTGAAAGCCCCTCATTTTCAAAATTATAATAGTTCAGGAGGAAGGGGGTTACATTTTTCCATTCCGGGGTGGGAGGGGGACTCCTGCCTTCCTTAGTAGACACCTGTCCAAACCAGGACAACAGCCTTGTTGAGCACGCCAGTTTGAGACACATATGGAGAACTATCTATTACTTGACGTCACAAATTTCAACAAAGGCTTCACAACTATTATCAGTATCTGTAACTTACTGATACACCTGATGCACTGTAACTGTATTGTCATCAGCAGCTATATTCCTATGCCTATTTCTTTTTTTCCCAGTCTGAATAACAGATGAGGTGCTAATTGCAAGTTTAAAGGCTTCTGGACATATTAGCTCTGTGCACAAAATTTTTTAAGCTTGTTTTTTATCTACTGGGTGTTCCAATAGGCAGCGAGGAAGCAAAAGGCTGCCTTGTATGCTTCTGAAACAAGAAGGAGACATCTTTTTCAAATGTATCAGAGATTAATTTCTTCTTAATCATCCAAAAAATTTCCTCTGCTGCATGCACAAATGCATGTCATCAAGTGAAAAAGGATTCTATCTATTCAGGTTAAGTGTAGAGATGAGCTTTCTATTCTTCTCAAAAAAAGTGCACATACAAAAGAGAGGGGTCTCAGAACTGTCTCCTTGGCTAAGAAGAAGTAGCACATTGAAACTCTGACCCCTAAGTTTAAATGGAAAAAAAAAAAGAAATCTGAGTTCTCTTTTGTAGAACAGAATTTCAAAGAATTTCTCTTGTGTGAAAGTCTTTAAGAAAAAATCCTGCAACACCTTGGTATTTCCAGAATTGGTGTGATAATGGGAAATTCCCAAATGTCCTGCTAGAAATTTTAAAAGATATTTCAGTTTGATGGACTCAGGAAAATGAAATCTCCGAGCAGGTCAGATGAGGGCTTATATATCTTTACTTACCAAGCTCTGATCCTACAAAAAGAGGAGACATGGATATAAAAGAACCTAGTGAGCTGAGTGTCTTATAAAGCTCTGAAGGAGTTTGAACAAAGGCTTCAACTTCAGTATTGGATAGAAATTTGTCTCATAACTGCCTTCATCCATCTCCAAATCTATGATGAAAATGTTGTCATGAAAAGGCTGCTATCAGGGTAGGAGAATTTCACTGCTGGTATAAATGAAAATATAAAGGTATTAATTCCTGCTGGCAGCATTCTGTGTCATTTTCTTAAATACTGTTCTATTTCTCAGTGAATGAGACCGATATTGGTACTTTCAAAATGACTTAGCTAGTTTGTTCCCATTTGAGGCAATGGGCTCTTTCATTAATAACTTACATAACTCATAGATCATGATGGCATTCTTAGCTATCAGTAACATCTAAATTATTAGTGAACTGCTCCTGATCTGAAGGGATATAAAATAAACTAGTAATCATAAAATTGAGCTTGATGACTAATATAGAGTCAGAAATAAATATATATGCTAACTTATTCTTAAAATATACTGATTTTCACATTATTATAAAACTGACAAGAACAATGTATTTGGTATTTGTGTCAGCTTTGGCAGTCACACATATTTTCATTATAATTAGGTATGTGTTACTACCTATAAATCCTTATTTGTTATGCTAATGCATTCACTTATCAGTTAACCAATTAACTTGTAGCAACCTATTGGTCATGTGTACAACAGACCTGGATTGTCCTAATGTGGGTGTTAGAATTTTTTTGTTGTAAAAATAATGAGTTTAGTGGTTTGAGATCTTAATCATAACATATTTTCTGGTTTTTAAGTGAGGGTAGCACAACAGGTTTTGTTCATTTTGATGCCTTTAAATGCTCTTAAGATAAAATTACTTTTGTAATTAAAAATGTAGCTTGTCTATTCTTATTGAAACTATCACTTCTTGCATCCTTGCAGAACTGGTTAAATTCAGGCTATTCTATTTTGTACTCTTTATGGAAAGGTGTTTTATGACATTTAAATAGTTCCCTGATCTCTAATCTTAACTGATGGTTTTGAGTGGAATGCAAAGTGCTGATTTAAGTTGCTCATCATAGCTTTTCTGCCTGAAAATCTCTCTGCCTCATGTGGAGACGAACAGGAATTCTCCAGCTAGAAAAGCTTCTGATTCCCTATGATCTGCTATATGTTTGCATGTTGAGAATTTCAGTGCATGTTTTCATTTTACTTCAAGAAGGAGAATGCTCATGTTATTGGTTTTGCTCTGTGTCTCTCCTATCAGGAAGCACATCAACTATTAGAGAAAGATTTGTTCACAACCCTTGCTTACCATTAAACCAGGATAAAATTATTTCAGAAGATATAATTATCTCTTACAAAGGGCAATAACTTCAAATAAATAGTCCCACTGGTTTGAGCAGGCTTCCTATGTGTTCAGACCTGTGTGTAGTGACATCTGTGTAAGGAGGCTTTGTAATTAGTATCATTGCTAAGTACAGTTAAACTGTTACTTGATTAACATGATGTTGCTGAAATCAGCAGATATTTGTGCTTTCAACATCTTTTTAGTCTGGATCCAAAATCCAGACTTGCCAGCGTTGGGAAAATGCTGCATCAGACAAAAGTACTGTGTAGAGTAAAACACAAGTCATCAGGGACGTGAAATTCTTTTAGTGAAAATTTATGCAAATCTCATGCACTGCTTAGCTTATAGAGCTGCCACTCTCATTGATTAGATTAAAACTCATTCACTTTGCATCACGCTAGTGTGGTTCTTAAAAGAAAAAGTTGTCATATTTTAATGTCTGTGTGAATTTTTCAAATATATATTTCTGTGCCTTCATTTAGATGCACTGTTGCTGTGGTTTGGACAGGCTTGTTAAATAAAAAATGAATTCAAGAGCATTGGTAATGGATGATAGATTAAAATTAAAGAAAGGGCAATAGCCTCTAAAACAGTAGACACACTTTTCTTATCTTTGAAAATGAAGGAGAATGATTGTAATGTTGCAAACTCTCACAGTAATATGAAAGTTTCAATTACATTTGAAGATGGAAAATAATTTGTCACAGATACTTCAGATTAAAATACCTGGCTGGTTCCTTGTCCAAGTTTACAGTTTTTACTTAGAGCCAAAAATAATTTCAGCTTTAGAAATCTTGGTTCTAAAACACAGGTGCAGATGCAGGATGCAAGCCTCTGAATTAGTGTTTCAAAGCAAACTGGAGCAAATGTGGCATATAATTGTTCATCATGATCTCTCCATATTAAATTGGAGATCAAAGCTTCTAGCTGCATACTCAGGTCCCAAAGGTTATGAAATTTTACTGTCTAAGAAAATATTTTTCATGATTTCCTTTACAAGGGGGAACAACTGGAACACAGCTTTCATATCTGCATAGTTTGTGGTTGTTTAACTGTCACAAACTGTCAGTTTATCTTAAACTCATTTTAAGCTGTTGCCACATTCATGATTACACCACATGTGTTTTGATTAATCAACTCCTTTTCATTACCCAGCATCAACAATAGCTGACATCTTTCCTGAACCACAAAACGCTGTGCTTAATATTTTTACAGAACACCAATAATGTATTGGTTAAATGCCTGTTATGTTTAAAAAGAGGAATTCCATCACAGGAAGGGCAAAAGAATCATCTAATTACCAAGAATAACAGCATCTCCTGTCACTCTGTGTGTGCACAGCAAGAGGAAGATGTAAGCTAAGTAAACCAAGGTTTGCTGGGACTGAATTGTCTCTTGTGCTTTTAATCCTTTGACAAATAAACAGGTGGTCCATCCAGAGTCTGCCAGATGCCAGGAAGAGGAGTTAATGAGCTGTGAAACAACCTCAACTTGGCTTATTTAGCCAGGCATAGTGCAAAAAGATGCACAAATCTTGCACTAGACAAACCCGACAGTCAAATGACATGTGAAGAAGTATCTTCTCCGTGAATGAACTAAAGTAAAGGGCTCTCTCCCTGCTTGCTCCTCTGACAGTTCAGTGCAACTCAACTAACCAAAACGTAGATTTTGATAATTCATGAAACCTAAAAATGTAGGCAACAACGGGAAAACACAACCAACAAGAAACTTTTCAGTCAGAACAAGATGCAAAATAAGATGCCTGAAATTACTATGTATTTGAACTTCTGAAAATATCTTAAGCCCGGATATGGTAGTTTGTTTTCTTACTTCAAACAATAAAAATGTAACCTATCAGTATAAAGTTTATGTAATTAAAAATGAAAATATATTTTTATCTAATTAAGTGATATTTAATAGTCTATCTACTCACAATACCTACAAAATTGAAATTAAAGTAGTAATTTTATACTGGTAAATAATAAAAACAGTTAAAAGAGCATTTTTATTTAATATCTATTTTACTTTGTCTACCACAAAAGACCAATGTATAAAACTGTAAACCACTTTACTGTTCTTGGGAAATACAAGTTATTTTAGTTTAAGAAGTACAAGCTTTAAGTTAACTAGTATTTGAATGTTTCCTCAGGATACAGTGATATTCATCTTTTTCTCAGTACAAAATTGATTGAAGAGGTAATCAGCATTGGCATGTAATTCCTATTCCATTATTAAATGTTAT
>VYZQ01040717.1:0-17025 GCA_013400655.1 Mystacornis crossleyi | reverse complement strand
AAAAAAAAATCTCATTATTGACCTACAGGATCTTGATGGAGATTGGCCCATCTCACACAGGTTATAAACTGTATTATTTTATTAAAGGAAATGCTTGAATTAGTGTGAGTGGGATGATTCAGATTAAACGTGCTCTGTGCACCACAGCCAAACACAGGGAGGTGGGGAAGGAAAGAAAAGACACATTTTTAAATTAATTAATTAATTCTAATAATGCTATTATTTCTGTGCTAATCAATGGAGAGTCTGTACAGAAACACTCCTCAGATTGGATGAGCAACATTTCCTGTAAGCATCCTTAGATTTGATGAGGAATATTTCACTGCAAGCATTAATATGGAGTGAGGAAGTGCCAGGGTGCCCCGATGGGTGCCCCGATGGGTGCCCCGTGCATTCCAGGTACCAATCCAGGGATAACCAAGTGGTTCCACTCCTGCAGAGGCAGGAGGTGCCACAGGAGGGCGGCAGGGACGGTGGAATGGCAGAGAATTCCCCCGGCCGCGGCGGCTGCGCTGCAGCTCCCACCGAAAATCCAGACACCTCCACCAAACACCCACGGCAAGGCGGACTGGAAACCCGGAGGAGGAAGGAGACTTCGGCGTGACTAAGAAGCTGGATATATAATAGACCTTAAAAGAGTTCTCTGAGGTTCCTGCCTGTTGGGAAGTTTCTCTCCTGGAAACGCTGTGCACGGCTCAGCCCTGGCTGAGCTGAACAAACAGCTCGTGTCTCCAGAGGTGTGACTCAGCAGCTCACACCAAAATCTGCTCTGCTTTAGGATGAGACACTGAGAAACAAAACAAGCAACCTCACATTAGGTAATCGGTTCGTTCCTTTGTTCCTGGAGGCAAAATAAAGGGCTGCACATTACCAGAAATGGCAAAGTCAGCCCTGTGTGGGTGCCAGGACATTCTGTACGTCGTGTCTTGCCTTGAGATTATGCAAGTGTCTGTTCTTTAAACGCCGGCTGGGAGCATGGCACAGAGAATGGGAGATGAGCTGCTAGACTTTCGGCTAGGCCTTTTGTCCCCTGACATGCAATCTTTTTCAATTAAGGAATCATTCAGTATCACTTGCTTTTCTAAGACACTGAGATGGGCAGAATTAATCCTGGGTAACGTGCAGACGGAGCCCATCCACGCTGTCAGCAGTCCTTCAGGGCAGAGGAGTTAAACACACACCTCTCTTACATACAGGTCCACATATTAACAGCCTGTGCCCTTACACAATCGATTCAAACGTGTTGGTTCTGACATTTAGGCTTTCAAATTACTGTTCAAAACAAACACCGAACTTGCACTTAGGCAGAAAAAGTTTTAAATTATTCTTTACTTCTCCAAGTCTTAAAAACTGCTGGTATGGAGCACTGAACGTTTCTTGCCCTTACAAGATACAGGGGGAAAAAAAGGTGGAACTGCAATTATTTCTTCAAAAATACTCTTTGTAAAAACATGTACTGGGTGAGAAGGGATATGGAACACTCCAAAGCACCCAGTAAAGTTAGAGAGAGATAAGGGGTGAGTAAACAGTGATTTTTTGATTGTTAAACTGATTGTTATGAAAACTACTCCAATGATTCCAGTAAACGCAAGAAGGCCCAACACAGCTCCAAAGACCTCAAAATGGCACCATCCAAACCTGCCTTTCCCTCTTATTTTTCCTCTGTTCCCTTTCCCCCACCATAACATTCCCTACCTAGTTTTTTTAACATTTCCTATCATGTTCTGGAAAGATAACAGAAAGGCACAACGCATTCTTTGGCTCCAAGGAGTTCCTAAACAACTCAGTAACAGCCACGTCAAACTCAAGTCCTCCCAGTGCTACTCACCTAAATTAATTGTTTCTGGAAGCCCATCTTCAGAGCCATCCTCAGAGCCTCCTTCCATCCTCTCTGCTGCCCCGTTTTCCTCCAGGTTCACAATGATATCGGCACAGTAGGTCCTGGCAGCAGTGGAAGTCTCCCCGTCACCCCGCCGGTCCCTCTTGTGCACTCTGGAGTGAAGGACCAGCTGGTGGTACGTCCTGAAGGCTTTCCCACACTCGGAGCAGTGGGTTGGCTTCTCTTTGTTCTGGGATGATTTAGAATCCATCTCCATAGAAGGCACTTCACCAGCGGGATGTTTCAGTTTATCCTGGGTTAAGTTACCATTCCCTGCGAAACTGCTGTTTTTATTTACCTTCGACTTCCCTGTAGTTTCAGCCTGGCTACCTTTATTTGCATTCCAAATTTCACAGAGTTCTTCTTTATCTGAAGATGACTCATCATTGTCTGTACTTCCTTCTTGCCCTGGTTCTTTAACCTGCCCGTGGCCAACTGCAATTTTACCTTTGGTAGCCAGCTGCCATGCTTGATACGTGGTGAAAGGGTCCAGTTCAGCGATCCATTTTGCAAGTTTCTGCAGTTTGTCCTTTTCTGGAACTGAATTTGGTCTTAAGTTCAAGAATTGGAAAAACTCCTGGTTTTGAGATGTTTCCTCAGCGTTGACTTCAGCAGTCACTTGGGGGCTTTCACCATTGGGAACGGATTCTTTGGTGTGCACTTTACTGTGCTCAATTAGAGTCTCTTTATTGTGAAATAGGAAACCACAAACCATACAAATTTTGTAAGGTGACGTTACATTTTCAGTTACGTGCTCCTGCACTACCTCATTTATTGTTACGGGGCCTTCAGAACCTTGCTGGTGCTTGTTTCTAGAGCCAGGTTTTCCAGTGTGCGTTCTCATATGATTTTTGAGGAACCACGGCTCTTTAAATCTTCGCCCACAAACATTACACCAATACGTGAAAGAATCTTTATGCTTCTTCATGTGTGCCTCGATGTCAAAAGCTTTATCAAACGTTTGCCCACACACTTTACAGCTGAGTTCTTCGCTGTCCTGCTCGTTGCTCGGCGAGGGCGAGCCGGTTCTTACCTGACATTTATCCAGAGGACTGAGATACTCAGCTTCCACCCTCAGCACGGCCGGCTCGCACAGCGTGGGCCTGTGCTCAGTTAACACGTGCTTCCCCAGCTCTTCGGGGTGCTTAAAAGTCTCGTCGCAGAACATGCAGTCCAGGGGCATGCAGCCCTCGGCCTGCATGAGGAACTTCTCCTGCAGGCTTTTGTAGGAGATGGTGTTTGTTCCTTTGATGGTCATGGAGGCCTCGCCGTTCTCCATCTGGGCACCAACGGCGCTGGCGATTCCGTCGGGTCCGTCCATGTAGGCCAGGAGAGGCTGCGTGGGCATCTTTCCTCCCTTCTGCTCCCTGTTACATGTCTCAGTGGAAGGCTGCACTTCTTTGGGGGTGCTCCCTGATCGCGCTAAGGACACTTGTACAGTTCTCCAACATCTGCTTGTAAGTCTGCTGAGCTGGAAAACCTCTGCCAGGAAAAAGGTTGATTTTTTTTTTTCGCCCCCCACCAGCAAAAAATTATTTCTTCTTCAGCTTTATGTGCTTTCACACATCCCAGCAAATGGATCCAAAGGTTCACTCAGAGACGGGATGAGGTTTATTTTTTTTTTAATTGTTTCTTCAGCTTTTTCAAGTCTACAGATACAGTCAGTTGCACTTAGTTTTGTTGTACAAACATTTCAAATAGTTGCATTGGGTAAAATACACTCAAGGCCAAGTTCAGTGCCACAAAGAACTCCAGCACCTGGGAAAGAGAGAAAAGAGTTAGTCAGACTTTTCAAAAGAGAAGGCTTGTCTCCCAAATAATGAAAATATTAGTGCTGAGAACCATCAAGTGCTTTAGAAACAAAGTATATTTTTAAGAGCCAGTGAGGGATACTAGAAGGCACTTGGTCACTTTTCTACCTGCCACAGTTGAAATCGTTTGGTCTTGAACATCGCCCTGGTTACAACAGTTATTTTTTTGCAAGACTTTGTCTGTCCCTTCTAAACCTGCTCTCAGCAGTTATACAAAGCTGCTGAAACCGTATTTCAATGCACTCCTGAACTCATAACAAACGTAGCAGCCCAAGTAACCTTTCCTTGAACCTGTAAAACCACAGCAAAACTGCACTTGTTTGTCCTCTAAAGGCAGTTAAGTAAAAGGCTTTTTTTTTTTTTTTTTTTAAGACCAGACAGCTTGGAATCAGCTTTTACAGTTCTGGTACACAGGAAGTGTCAGCACAAATCTTTGTATTAAGAACTATTCACCAGTTCCACTACTCAAAGCCTTTCCTATCACCCACAAATTTACAATGTCTGTGGCAGTTTTGGGCTGGTACAGTAAGAACATCTCAAAGCTTGATATGAACTAATGATCATGTTTCTTGAACAGTGGTTTAGTATTTAAATCGTTCAAGAGGCCAACTGTTACATTATAAAAAGGAAATTCTTTAATCTCAACTCCAATTTAAATCTCTAAGTCTGCTGAAGTTATAATGTCTGCTAGCAGCACCTTCATGGCCACCACTCTTTGGGCTGGTACATCACAGTTTTGTGGAGTTCAGGACTCCAGTTGATGAAATTTTTGGATAAAGTCTAGCGAACTAATACAAGACTAATATAAACTGCAGAAAAATCATTCTGAGACATTTCCAAATAAAGTAATAACTACTGAAAAGAATTCATTCAAAATCTGACTCAAACTTTGGCAAATTATTTCCTAAGAGCCAGCTGGCCAGTGACCACGTGACTTGAATTAATATGCCCCAAAACTCATAATGCTCTGTAACTTCCACCTCTGCCTTGCTTTTATAAGGAAAAAAATGAAGCATTTTGCTTTATTTGACTTAAAAGAAAGGACAACAATTCAACCACAGCCCTGCAGTAGCCAGGTTTCCACGAGAAGGTGCTGTAGCAGATAAAGATGTGGTTATCAGTTAACTCTCAGCTATTTCCGATCAGAGCTAGTTGGACAGAAGAAGGTGAGCTTAAGGCATTAAATCTTAAACCTTTTCAGTAGAAACTGGCCCAGGCAAGAGAACTGGGGAAGGAAACCTCAGAACACACTGGCAGGAATTATGGATCCAACATCTCAAACACTTCATCCACTTCCTGCAGCCTTGCCCTGAGAACACTCCTTGCTTTTAATTTGGAAAGTCAGCACCTCCTTTCCCATCACGCAGACCACAAGATCCTGGGGCCTAATGAAGATGGGTAAAAATAGAAAACAAAGTAGAAAATAAAACACTACCACACCAGAATGCCAGTAACAGGAGAAAATTATTGTTGCCAGCTGCTTGTCTTTCATTTTTTTCTGTTTCTCCAAAGCTTCAAGTCTCTTCACCGCCCACTCCTCTAACCCAGGTTTACACAATCAACACATTTAATATCAAGAAGCTTCTAGGGTTTTTCTTATCCCAAGTTGGTTCAGGCCTGGGCCAAAGACTTGTCCTAAGTTAAACACCAGTGCAGAATCTTGCAGGGTAAGGTGGAACGTAAGAGGGAACAAATTACTGCTGATGGTGACAGAACCTGGATTTTCTGCAGCCAAAGTCTCTTTTCTAACTACGCCCTTTATCCCCATTTTCAGTTTTATCACTGCCATGATTAACACTTCCTCTCTGCATAATGACTCAAAACCCTCCTGTAACAGGCAGCTTCAGGCTGTGGGGTGACACTTTTTCTTCTACTGCAGCCCTCGCCTTTCTCCCTCCCCCTCTCAGCCCGGCCCTTCCCTCACTCCTTGTAAGCAGGTGAAGGAGCCATAACCAAAGTTTGAAGCTCAAGTATTCAAAAAAACTTTCCCTTTTGTAAAACATAAGGGAAAAACATATCAAAGGCTGCTGGTTAGCATGTTCTATAGCTCATGTTTCAACTTGCCTTTTTGTTCTATTTCTACTGGAGTTTTAAGAAGTATCTTTTACCCAACATGCTGCAGCAAAGCTCAGTGAGTATCTGCCTGAAAATAACTTAAGTTTCAAATTTAAAAAAAATAAATCCGGGCAAGATTTAAAAAAAAAACTGGAACAAACAAATTTAAGAGTTGACTGGATTTGCTTTCAGAGCCACAGGGAAGTGCTCTGCAGGAAGAGGTGAAATAATCATCCTACAGAGAGGCCAGAGGCATTTGTGGGGCACGCAGGCAGATCCAAAGGGCAGCACCTAAAGTCCCACAAACTGAACTGCTGGGATTCATCATCCACTACTTCCCTGCTCGTGTCTACAAACAGAAAAAGCCAATTAGGGTTTGTTACACTCCCACTTTGTGGAACTACAACGAATACTTTTTTGAGCAACACGAATTAAGTCACTGGAGAAAGGAAATAGAGGAGGAGCAGCACAATCCACCCTCAGTGCCCTGTCCTTCATGGCCTTCTGGGGTGAGGTGAGGGACAAGAGAGCTCCTTCTAACACGGGCCACCACACATGGCCCTACCCAAACCCAGCCTAGGATAAAACAAACACTGTGACAGCCACAGCGCCGGGATTTATGAGAATTTAAGGGACAGGCACAGATCACATCTAGGGAAGGCCCCAGGTTGGTCACTGATAGGTGACAAATCCACCTCAATCAATAACACTCTCTGGCAAGTCTTTGAAAACGGGGCTGCTTCAGTCCCGTCTCAGCTGCCGGACAAACGAGACCTTGTCCTCACAGCCCCACACACGGAGGGTACAACCAACTCCTGGGTCCCCACAGGAGTCCAGCAGCAGCTTGGGGCCGATTTTAGAGGCTATCAATAGGTTTGAACAAGCCCTCTGGAGACTTCTGCCACGGATCAAAGCACTTTGCACCCTCCCCTAAGCTGTGCTGGCTGCTCAGAGCTCTCACTGCTTCTAAGAGGAGGCTCTGAACGCTTCTAAGAAGCGGCCACAGCTCATCCTCGAGGCAGCACTGCAAACAGAGCAAGATATTCCTGTTTCAGGAATCTGTAATGCCTCTTTGCAGCTCAGGCAGCTTTTGCTCTTGGATACAGAGGAGAAAGCACCTACAGACCGGCAAAAAGCTGCAGGTAGCGTTTCTGAAGGAAAGGGCAGATGCAACTAGACAGGAATAAATTTAAACTGAAAGAATAGAAGGACTGGAATCAGGAGGTGAGTTAGAAAGCTCTGGTCTATTCTGTATCTGGTGATTACACACTTCACTCTGATTAGATCCATGGCTTTTACAAGCAGGCAGGATTTTACGCTCTCGCTGCTCAGGCAAGCCAACACACGCTGGAACTACAACCCAAATATCCCCACCAGGATTTTATCCATTAGTAACAAACCTTTCTTCCTACTGAAGATAATATGCCTTAGATTTGAGGACCAGAAACGCTGATTAATTATATTCCTGTTATTCAAAACCTTGTAGACAGCAGGGAAACTGCCCAGAGTTGCCTCAATTCTGTTGCTTCCTCAAAGAAGTGGACAACCTGCAACACTGTGACTGTGGCTGAAGGTCTATGCGTGAGCCCTACAAATAAAACACAGTACCTGGGTTTCTTCTGCCTTCTTTCACTTTCAGAAGACAGAAGGACACACCAGTATCAGAGATAGTGAGTAAAGGCACAGAACAAAACAGGAAATCCTTCCTTCCAACAGCTACAAAGCGATAAACTCGCTACAGATGAACCCAAGGTTGAATATAAAGAATGACTTACTCCCCTCACAATAAAACAAGTCAAGAAATGCCACTTGTGACTTCCCTGCCCATCTGTAAATGTGCCCCTGTCCCTCCTGCCCAGCCCAGAGCCCACGGGTTCCAGGGGCTGCTCCAAGAGAAGAGAGCAGGGCAGGAGGAACCTGCACAGCACCCCTGGACTTCTCCTGGAGTGACCTGTCCAGAAGTGACCAACTCCTCTCAGTCCCAGGGTGCCACCTAACTGCACTTGATGCAACTAGAAATGTATTTTAACTGAGGAGAAGGAAGGATAAAACTACTGGAGAGGTTTCGGCCTGAGCATTCAGTAAACTTCAAACCTCACAACTGAGTCAGCTTTGGCTAAGTGTTCCAGCAGGTTCACGGCGATACCCACTGTGTTCATAAACACCACAAAACACACACGAAGATTCCACTGGACAGATGGGAACATCTTGTTTTCATTGCACTTGCCACACAACCTAAGAACCACACCAAAACCCTGCTGCATTTAAATGGATTATTAAAAGAGAGAAAAGTTTAAGTTTAATTAAGTGCCTGTAGAGGAATTTAATTTATTTTTATTAAATTACACAACCAAAGACAACATATTACGGTCTTTGAGATTTCTTTGGGAAATGACCTATCAGGAGTAATTTTATTGCATTTCTACTTCCTGGATTTCAAAATTTCCATGAATATGTAATAAAAACTCTAGACACACCTTTCGGAGAACAGCAAAGCCTAACTACTGAATTTCCCATTTTAAACACATTGCAGAGGCACTGGGAATAAAAGTTGCATGTTAAGTTTCAGGAAAAACAACTATTATTACTAATTCTGTGCTGCAAAAGTATTGTTAAACTGTAAAAAGCAAGCTGGAACAATTACAGAAGTTAAAGTAGTTGCTGCAACACTTTCTGAAAAAGAGAAGTGAGAAAACTTGAAGAGTTACAGCCAAATCCAGGACACTGAAGTTACTTTTCTGCTCTGGCAGATAAAAACTCAGACACCACTACCTCAACAAACTCTCAGAGTCTCAAATTCAAGGCCAGCAGCAAAGTTATTGCTGTTTAGCTGACCAGCTTCTTCCAGCTGCCACAAAATCAACCACCTTAACTCTTACTGTGTCTATGAGAAACTTCTATGCTGCTCTCATTTCCACTTACAAAAACCCTTCGGTTTTCCTCATGTTTCAAGAAGTTTCAGGATATTAAGAGGCATTTTACATGAACTGTTCTTTCCTCTCGGTGTGTTTATGCCCCAGAACAGATTGCTGGTAAATAGATTTTACACTGCTGATTGCTTATTGGAAATCACAAGTTTAACACCTTTTTTTTTTTTTATTATTCCAATTTCGAAGATTTGCTGTAGCTGTTCCAATCCTACCTAAGGACCATAGATAAAACAAGCCAGTTAACATCACCTTTTCCTCACTGAGACCACAAACAAACGCTACCTTATGTATATTATCTATTTTATCTGGGCACAGTTGTATTGAGGTGTAACACTGCTCACAGGCAGAGCAGCTCATGCATAAATAAATACAACTTCAAATCCCCAAATATAACCTGAGCTGAGGCCGAACTTAAAAGTTATTTAGAACGTTTTTTAATAGAAATATATACCAATATAAATATATATCGATATTTATCGAAGTATAAAACTAAGGCAGCAGCCCCACACCTACCAAGTTAAGCACAAATACCACCCTAAAACAGTTCCCAGCAATATTTAGGAGATGCCCCTCCAGTGTCCTGGCTGAGTGTGGTGTCTGCAGAAGCCACCAGTGACCCCAGCTCCTCGCTGGGAGCAGTGCTGGTGTGCCCTGGCATTCCTAAGCTCCCACACTTAGTCAGAAAGTGAAGCCACGGGTCATCGTGAAGCTCTCACTCACCAGCTGTCCCGAAAGGTGAGTCAGATTTCCAAAATCCACGGCGCGGAATTTCGGGTTTGCCTCTGCAGGTAGCAGGGGTTTATGGCAACCGCGGAACTTCCTCTGTGCGCTTCAGCAGAAACGCGCGTGTGTCACACTTGGGGCCGGGAGGGGGTTTCCTCTGGGAGGCAGAAATGCCTCGGCTACCCCAGTCTGAGCGAGGGAGAGTCCCTAAATTTAGGGAAGATGATGCAGTATTTGCTCCGCAGACCATGACCTTATTTCTCAACGAATACAAGAGTCCGCCGCCCGCGACTCCAATGACAACACTGCAAAGTTATAAAAGGCAGCCCAGATAAAAACTGATTTTGCAGACCCGGCACAGAAGGCAAGGAATTATTCCTCATTACTGGGCACTCTGCTGCTTTCTAGGGAGGGAAAGAGCTACTCCCATCTTTTAACAGGAGATCGTTTCACTCAACTTCCCAGAGTATTCTTTGTTAGTGGAGGAGCACGTGAGTGATCCCAACGCTGCCGCTCATCCACGCCGAGCCTTTTATGCCAACTGTGCAAGCACAAAACTGTTTTTAATACTCTGTTAACAGTTCAGCCTGATAAAGAACTACCACGAGCACTTGTAAAGGAAATGGAGATGCAGGGGGAGGAAGGGGAGGAAGAGAGTTGTTTGCTTCAGTTGCAGGAAAGATCAAAACGAAGATGTTCAGGTTGAAAAGAGAACATAAAAGATGACCCTAAACTGGAATTTCCACTCCCTCAATCTGCAAATTTAAGTCCCCCTCGTTAGTCTTCATCCTTCAGGCTTGAAGATTTCAAAGTTATCCTAAATTTAAACTCTTAGAAGGGTTTTCATGGCTTATCCTTTTTATCCTCTCTAAGAGAGAAGCTCAGTTACAGTCCCTTCTAACAACACCACAGAGATTTCCAACACAAGGATCCTAAAACAATTCACAAAAACGGAACCAAAGTGAGACATATACAGAACTCACGACTGTTATTATCCAGGCACTTCTGCACACACACTTCAGACAGATTTTGTGTTGAAAGCCCTTTTGTAGTCAGATAAAACAAGACACACATGCGAGTCATTTTCCCCCTGAAGTCTCGAAAACAGGATTTTAATCACCAGTGGAAAATAACTCATAGTTAATAATGAACAATATTAGGAAAGCTCCCTCCCCCCATCTCAGACATCTATACTAATAAAAACAAAGGATATCCTCTTTCTCTAAAAAACCTTTTCCTGTGAAGTCCCTTTTTCTTGAAGGCTATATGTCTAACAGTGTTTTGGCAGAGGATGGATGAGCTGAGTGTGTCTCCTCAGTGAACTGAATGCCTCTTCTATCAAAAGATGTAATTAGGCCTTTTAAAGCAGGGAACATATAAGCTTGCAGCATTTTGCACATGTTTTTCCTCCACTGAGAAAGAGCAAATGTAAAAGAGACTACTTCTTGGCATTAAAGGAGGAAGCACTACAAATAAGTATTGACTTTTAAAGTTTAGAAGGACTGCTCAAACTGCCAGATTTTTTTCCCTTTTTTTTTTCCTCCTCTGATTAGGAGAGAATTTCTCAGGGACCACAAAACCAAAGTGGACTTTAGACAACAGAAGTGGCCCATACCTGTTGTAGAAAAGCTGAAAGACACAAGAATAATCCTATTTTAAATAAGTCTGGGACACATTTCACCATTGCTATAGGATGATGCAACTACATTAAATCAAGAAGTTACATGCACTTAAACTGGCAATGACCCCTTACCTTACAAAACAGTTTATTGTTCTCTCCACAGCAGGTAAAGGCTCTCGGTGGAATGAGTGATACATTTTTATTGTTGAGTCAGTCTCACCTTACACAGACTGCCTCGTATGTTTAGTCTTGGTTTTCATTTAAAAGAAGATATTTTCAGAGACCTTAACAGCAAATTTGACTTTTTTACTTCTTGGCAGAGGGATGTAAGGTCTCTCCAGCAGCCACAACTACAAAGAAGTGGCAGATTCAGTTTACCAAATTAGACTTAATTCCTTATTACTCAAGAGCCAGGAGTTCCTCTCTAGCAATTACAGGCAAGTTGCATCCCTTTGGGCAGCATAGGTGAAATAACAGGAAAAGAGGTTATTTTACTATTCCTAAATCTGAGAGAAGTGGTCACTTCCAAAGAGTCCCCTTTGTTAAGGCCATTAATGTGCCCTCGTGCTGTCACCTGGCTTCAACTCTGAATCCAGCTGTGACCCAACACAGCTCAAACTGCTGCACCCTGGAAGGAACAGAGCAGTATCTGACCCCTCTCCTCTGCAGAGCACTTGGAAGTTGTCACTCTCCAACACATCCACGATTAGGGGCCTGCAAACGTCCGTCTTGAAAGATGGAAAAAGATGCAGAGTCCAGGGAAAAGACATTTACTTGTAGTTGTCACCCCCTGGAGTAGCATCTGACGGTACTAAAATACCCAAGTGACAGAAACAGACACCTCCAACAGCTGCCTCCGTTCCCCCACGCAGGTGGGAGATCTCCCAGAGACTGAGGGAGACTTTTTATGGAGCCACCCAGCCCTAGATGATCCCTCACCAGTGGCTGCGGGGATGCCTGCGATGATGCCTCCAACAGCCGGGGCTGCACAGGGCCGAGCTGGCCTGCGAAGGAGAGGCAGCATCTGCAAGAAACTGAGCTGCCAAACAGGCAATTTCAGATCCCAGTTTTACCAGCGTAAGCACAAAAATAAAAAAAAAAGGTTAGAAGCAAACAGGAAAGGTGAACAGGAATTGCGGCTCCTCTGGGCCACCCTGACACCCATTTACCTTACACTGTATCAAAGATCCAGCAGTCCCTGCTGCACATCTAGCTGGCTTCTTCCCGAGTACCAAAAGGGAGGCTCAGAGAACCCCCCGGATTTCACCCACACAATTCTCTACCACCACAATAAAGCACAACCCAAGGGCCTCAGTTTCCCTGCCCCAGCTCAAGCACAGGCCAACTGCCCTGCCTTTATTCCAGGGAGAATGCAAGTGTACCTATTGCACATAAACAAACTCAGACTTTGATACTTCTAGTTACATAAAATCTGCAGCCCAGAGAAAAGCACCATCCAGTCAATTATTCACTTCTGCTTGGATGGTTTTCTGCTCCAATCTTGAAGTCACTCTGATCTACATAGATTTCCCGGCGTATCCTAACCACATTTCCTCTTGTACTTTCTTCTGAAATCCTCAAGGCAGCCTGATAAACAATTCCATCTCACTGTGTTTCCAAATGTGTATGTCACCTATATTTTTAATTTCGAACTCGTTTTCCCAGCATGTACACTGTTCTACTTTGAAACTGCAAAGTCTGCTCTTATCACACCAGTTANTTCTGAAATCCTCAAGGCAGCCTGATAAACAATTCCATCTCACTGTGTTTCCAAATGTGTATGTCACCTATATTTTTAATTTCGAACTCGTTTTCCCAGCATGTACACTGTTCTACTTTGAAACTGCAAAGTCTGCTCTTATCACACCAGTTAAAAAAAAAAAAAATAAGGAGGAAGAATCAAGAGTGCTAGATTTATGATAAGCTATAAACTATGCTCTGACCAAAGTCATATGATTTTAACAGTAGAAGTTTTAATGTATTTTTCCCATTGACATACACCCACGTTTGGCATAAACAGCCTTCATCAGCAACAAAAGGAGACTATTTGGCAATTTCACTGAACGAAAAAAAAAAAGCTGATTTCTAAAAGCAAATTATTTTGAGAGGGCAACTTTCTGTTTGGAAGCACATAAAAACCTAGGTAAGTTTAGACAGAAAAAGCTTTTTTAATCCTAAAATACAACATGTGTTGAGAATCTTACATAGCTTGGTCATATCCTTTTCCTTACTTTTGTATTCGGTTGCAAATCTCTTGTGGAATGAGTCACATCTCTCTCAAAGCACGCATACAGTAGTCAGCAGAATCCCCTCAGCGCATTCATGCACCAGGAAGAAAAACTTTTTTGTTCCTAAAGTCACCTTAAAAAAGAGGGGGGGCGGGGGGGGGGAATGGTTCATCAGAAATGCCCCCCAAAGTCGGTTGGAAGTTAAAAGCGATTTGCAAATAATGCAGATATGAGATGCGGGAAGTCTCTGAGGGGGGCTGTAAAGGCAGAGAGTCCCCAGAGGGAGCTGAGCTGGCACATGGCAGCCCTGCTGCAACCCAGAGCCCCGGCCTGCTCTATTTAAAGACAATACCTCAACAGTTAAGTATTACAACATTTGAAGTGAGATAAATAAGCATAAGACACAGGCAAATATCCTTGGTTATTTAATCATCCTGAAAGCAGCGTGGAAGTGTGAGGCGGAGTTCAAAGGTCAAACTCTTCTTTCAGCTTCTCGCAAAGAAAAGAAAGCTCAGCCCATTTTACCTTGGGGAGAGGGGGGCTGCTCTTTCCATATGCCAGCATTTCATAACACAGGAAAGAGGGAGTGTATTTACATATACACTGGGTGGAATCTTTCCCTGGGACAATGCAATCCCAGTCAAGATTCAGGTTAGAAAGAGCTGGGACAACAAAAAGTCCCCAAGAACAAAGGGAAGTTAAAATTTACTTAACGTTCCCCCGGAGCTTCTTAATTGCAAACTCTTCAGATTTTTTTTGTAACTAAAAGTTTACTGCAATCACTGTTTTGAAAGCCTAAGTGAAACCCACAGTTCCCTTTTAAAATAATTTCCCCCTGATCACAGTAATAACTTAGCACTTTGTATAAAATATAGTATTAATCTATCAACATAGCTCTAAATGAAAATACAGCGGTAAGAGGAGGTATTTGTGAGGGTTAGAAATAAGTGCTCAAAAAGGAATTTCTGGAGTGTGATCTAATGAAAGGGGAAACCAGAATCAAGCAGCCTTTTGTGTAAGACAGTCTGATAGAAAGGTGCTAAAGTTTATTATCTTCCTCTCTTTCTAGCCCCTACCCTCAATGTTGCTCACCCCACCCCTCGGCCAAAACAAGGCAAAACCTAAAAACATTATTCACTTGAAAGAGGAAAAAAAGAAATCCGCTAATGCAAAGCCTGGAAGCCATTCTCTAAAGACTACTTAATGTGAAACTTTGTTTACAAGATACCAATATAGTCTCCTTACCACACTCAAAACCAGAAAACATCCACTTATTTAAAGAAATGCTTTTACTATTTTGATCAACAAGGACGTCGGTATTCATTTTAATTTTAAATTCGGCCCCAACAGTGCCATATGAATGTTTTAAACTCATCCATGATATGCACTGTTTGAGAATGTTTAAACAAAGGAAGTAGGAAAAGCCTTAAAATACACAGCAGAACTTAATGGCTTCAATTTTTAAATATATCCTGATTGCAGCATGGCAAAATTATTCTCTTATGCTCAGAGTCAGCCTTCAGAAAGAATAAGTGCAGTCAGTAGAGTAATTTGTCCCACTGGAAATTCTGTATAAAACATCTACCTAAAATAAACAAGGCTTCGCAGCAAGAATCGTCAGTTGCCATTAAGGACACACCTTAAAGTTCTTACCACACAGTAACTAAACAAGTACAAACTAGTGGGGACTGTTTGCTACTTTTGTCTTAAAAGTTAATGAGATCAATTCACTCCTCAGTATCAGACCCTCAGATCGTTTTCTTCAAAACGCAGCAGACAAACAATCCCCAGAACATGAACGTCCAGGCTTTGAGTGGCTGATGTGTTATCAGCAAGCCTGAGCTTCTTGTAAAGGCGAAGAGAAATATTCACATTTAAACCTGACACCACGCAACAGTAAAAAAGGTAAAATGCTGAATTGCTCAGAATCTGGAGCTCTGGTACTGGAAGGCAGCTGTTGTTCCCCTGCCTTTTCTTTTGTTGTGCTTAATCTCATGTCAAGTCATTCAACCAACTCCAAAGCGATGAAGACATAATTGAACAACCTTAACTAAAAACTGATCTACTGTTCCTAAATTGCCATATATGCTGTTTAAAGATTAAAAAAGGCTAACATATGAAAAAGAATCCACAGAATTTAAATCAGCAACTCTGGTGCATGCAGAAGAGTTGCTTGGCTGGAGGCCAAGCCAATCAATAATCACTGTAATAACCATGGTTCTAAAGTTATTTGTTTTTCATATTCACCACCCTGAAAAACTTAAAGGCAAAACTTGAAAACTCTGATGCTGATTTCAGGAAAGAGCTGCGAGATCGAAAATCCAAGTATTTTGCTCAGCGTGACGAGATTGCTCATTAAAAAAACACGTTGCAGAAAGATCAGTGATCACAAAGCCACATTCCTGCCACAGATCTTAAAATATTGACTCAGTTACAGAACTAGTAAAGAGGAAGAAAAAAAAAACCCTCCTCCACCCTCTGCCTCTTCCCTCCCCCTCTGCCAAAGAATGCAGTTTATCCTACTTATTTGCAACTGTCCTTTTCTATTATCCAAGGGAAGGCTGAAACCTCCGTGTGGACATCCCAAATTAAAGTCTCAGTCGTATTCCCAAACCTCCAGTTAATGAGAGCTCCTAAGAGCAATAAAACATGGCGTTAAAGCATTTGCAAGCCATTGTCATAGCCCTGTGCTCTGATACCTTTGCAGCCACAGAACCAGCCCCCACCAAGCATGGAAGCATTGGTCAGCAAGTCAATGCCTGCTATTCAACTTGTAGTTAGGCGTTTTATTTCTGTGTCTTCCAGATCATATCGCTCCTGCATTTCACGGCCTAATAAAATGTGAAGAATGATATGCTCCCTTTTCTCTCTTCCCCCCACCCCCTGCATCTCAAACTGCGTTATTTCCCTCTCTTTCACACATTCTTACAAAAACTTCCCTTTTCACATACTTCTATAAGAAAATATTTCACTGCAGCTATACTTCAGTTCCTATTTCTATTTTCGATTTTCACTAGATTCTTCGGCTCCTGCCTCCCCCTCAAACCCACTGGTAGAAACTGATGTAGTTTTAAAGCTCTCAAGGTCATTTCAAAAATGAAAAAAAAAAAGTTGCCTTTAAAAAAAAAAAACCTTTAAACACACAACCCCCCTAAACTAAACCCTTTTCACATTCAAACGCCTTTCATCAGCAGATCAATAACCCAACAGAAAGATTTTTGTTCCCCACCACTTCAAAACTATTACACTTCAATTCAAATACTTACTGGGAGTCACACAGCACATTTTATGGGATGGCTCATTAGAGAACATACAGACCTTACTTTGGGTGCAGGTTTTCTGTGTGGGAGACAAACAAACAAAAAAAGCCTCACACCCCAAAACAGAAAGTCCAGGGGGTATCAGGGAACAGGAATGAAATCCAATCTCTGGATATTCTAGAATTTTATTGTCCTCGCCTGGCAACCTCTTTTGTTGCTTAAGAAGTCAGTTGAGGTTTATTTATTTATTTTCTAAACTTCCTATTCCCCTTAAAAAAAAAAAAAAAAAAGAAAGAAACACGATGCTAAAGAAATGATCGGGAAGGCTTTGGTCTTTGAAAGACAAAGGTAAATGAAACAAAAACTGGCAAAACGGATCAATAAACTTTTCATTAACAACCCCCCCCCCTCCGCCCCATGAGCCACTTACTACAAATCCTTCTTCCAGGAACATCTTTGACTCACAAAGAAATAAGTCTCTTGTCGCTGCGCACCCCCACCCCGGCCGGGAATCGCCC
>VYZQ01040716.1:33709-50497 GCA_013400655.1 Mystacornis crossleyi | reverse complement strand
CTCTTGCTTTTCTTTCAGACTGACAGTTCATACTCTCTATCTGTTCCAGGTACAGAAGCCAGTTTGCACTGTGGATAAAGTTGTCACTTTCTCCTGGGCCTTTTCCAAGCCTTTTGAAACCGGATGACCTGAACTGCAAAGAACATTCACGGATTTATAGTGGCATCTTTCCTTTTTGCTTCATCTCCTTTCCTAGAAACTGGTGGACTTGCTTTTCTTGTGCTGAGTGTTCCTGAGTGATACTGTTGAGTCCAGAGCAGATAATCATGTGTGTATGTGTGTGTATATAGATAGATAGATACGTAAAAAATTCTCCACAGTTTCTTGTTTTCTTTGCTAGCCTAAATGACTATTAGTACCAAACACATCACTTTTCACTCCTTTCCAGGTGATTTATGGCAATAAAGAGCAAGCACTTGCATACCCAACAGAAATCCACTGAATCTGCTCTGCTATAGAAACAAACCAGTCATGTTTCTGCCACTTGACTTTCTCAGTTCAGAGCTGGCAGCAGCCAGGGGTGTGTCGTTTCTCCTCTTACTTATTTAATATCTTTCAAGATGGGGACTCTACCAGGTACCTCCTGAACGTCCTGGTAGATTCAAGGAGATGGATCTCTCTTGAGAATGTGTTCACTTCTTCAAAGATTTCCCATCCCTCTGTGAAGCCAAGGGAGCAGCCTCCTCCCAGCATACAGTGTGTATGCTGCTGAGGGTGTATCAGAAATAAATTACTGTGATCTGTTTTGTCTCAGAGAAACAAAGCCCTAAACCTGGCAAGTTGCTCTGTTTACAAAGAGGTTCTGAGGTCTCACCAAGATGTTCAGTTACTTACAGGTAATTCTTTCTTAGTTTTATTTGTGTGTTTATTTGTTTAGTAAGTCACAGATCACGTTGATACGCAGAAAAAAATGACCTTCTGTAAACTGCAGAAGATATTTGACGGGTGAAACACACTGTGCTCCCATTTCCAGCCCGGAGGTGCAGCAGCCCTCAGCTGTCATTCCCAAAACAGGTGCTGTAAGTCAATACCCTGGTGGGTATATTTTGGCAGCACGCTGGCGGAGGCCAGGAAGAGATCTCAGAGCTGCTTTGTGCGTGCCTCCATCTGTATGACTGCAGCAAGAGGGAGCCGGGATGATGAAGGTCCATTGCGTACTCCTCCTCCTCATCTCCACAGGTAAAGGTGTTCCGGCCATTGCCTTGAATGGGGGTTGTCTCCTTCCTGAGTGCGTGGGGCTGGGGCTTTGTACATACATCAGTGTGAGTTCTGAGAGCAGCCTGTCCTACTGGTAAGGTTTTATGAACACACCAAATCTTTTAAAGGAAACCTTTGGAGTGCATTAGTAGCAGCTCAGATATTTGTAATTTCAGGCAACAGATATTTTGAACTGAGAAGTTCGTGTTTTTCCTCTGTAATCTTTTTTTCATGCTCCCATTTACCCTAGTGCTAGATGTATTTCAAAATATGTGAAAGGATCTAGTAAGCATGGCTTAGAATGTGAAAAAATCATTACAAGGAATTTCATTAAGTTATGGGGTGACTGACAAGGAGGTAGAATTGATTTGTAGCTGCATGTGTTGTACTGAGATAATTGTTTTTAAACTGTCCCTTAAAAGAACAAATATTTTGTGATGCTAAAAGCTTTTCAGAAAATTCAAGCACTATACTAAATTCCTACCAAGCCACACCAGAAGGGAGCAATGTGAAAGGATTTTAATTGGATTAATAAAGCATAGAGCTTCAGTTAGATGTGATGCTGTGATCATAACTTAAAAATTGAAAGATGTCCCCTGCCCACCCTTGCTCAGCCTCCTGGCATGGGAAGCAAACAGTGCCCGTCTGCAGCAGACAGCTTTTCTCTTTTGTGTCCAAGTATTTTAACATAATCTCCTGGCAGGACAAGGCCAAGGCAGAATCCTTGGCAATCTCAGCTCAGCTATATAAAAGGAGTTGATGAAAAGTCAGTTAGGAAACCAGGGGAAATCCTAGCTTAGGTTGGAGTCAGCAGCAAAATTCTTGTTGATTTCTGTGGCCCAGGATTCAATGGAGAGGGGGAGACAAGGGTGCAATCTGCCAAAAACGCTTGCAGTGAGGCTCAACTGTTCTGTTCCTTCTCACTACCTTTAAGAGGGGAGATGTAAAAAAACATCCCCAAAAACCCCTTCCATTTGCTTTCCTCCCCTGGAACAGTGACGCAGCTACAGTCTGAGGACATCACGGGCCTGGGTGTTCTGCCACAGGCTCTCTGGAAACAGGGCCCCCCTGTTTTCCAGTGCCCCTGGTTCTGGGGAGAGCAGTGCCATGCACAGGCCCTGTGAAGGCACCACTGGAACAAGGCTGCTCCCTGCCATTTTCACTTGTGAAATTTTTCTTATGAGGCTTTTTGGCACAGCACTACCGAGTCATGCTGGGCAGTCTGTGGGCAGAGCTATCCATGGACCTACCCCACACAGTGACTGGTTTCCTTCTCTCACCGCCTGCACAACCTGAGCAACTCCCGTTGCAGAGAGGAGCTCCTGTTCCACTTAGATTGGGGATGCAAGGAGTCCGGGTGATGATTTCTCCTCAGTGACTGGTGTGCTTGGCCCGCTCCTTTAATGCTACTGTCACGGAAGGTCTGTGGAACTGAAGGTGGAAGAGGCAACATTAGAAATCCCTGATACTGCCTATTTCCTGTGTTTAACTGCCCATAAGTACTGCCTGTTAGCACAGTTTCAGGCCAGGGGACCCCTAATGCTCAGTCTGATGTGCACGATCCCGGCTATTTGGATTTGTTCATCTCCTGGTTGGAGGCCGTTGTTGCCTTACTGCTAAGCTGGCCCCCAGGTCAGACAGGGAGTTGCCCCGCTGGCAGTACCCGCAGTGCCCCTAGTGCGAGTCTGAAATGAGAGTCACAGGGAGGACTCGGCGCTGTCCCCCAGCAGCCGCTTGCTGTGGGCAGCCTTTCCTCCATGCCAGCCTGAGTCTGACGGTGCTGTAGCCTGTTCCCTGCCCCGTCTGACTGCTGCCACCCCTGCTGTTCTGCAGCTGGGCTGGCCCTGTGCTATGAAGACGAGACTCGCCTGGTGGAGGACTTGTTCAGGGACTACAACAAGGTGGTGCGCCCCGTGGAGGACCATCGGGATGCCGTCGTGGTCACTGTGGGGCTGCAGCTCATCCAGCTCATTAGCGTGGTACGGTGTGAACGTGGGTAATGTGGATCTGCTGGTTCATGTGATAGTGCCAAATGGTGTTGTTTTTCTAAGAAAACCATTTTTATCCTTTAATCTTGATGCTTACTGATACTGCCTTCTTTGTATTCTTCCTTTTTTTTTTAAGGATGAAGTAAATCAGATTGTGACAACCAACGTACGCCTGAAACAGGTAACTCTAAATATTCTTAACCATTTCATCTAATTAAATAAATGCATGGGGCACAGTCAGGAATTAACTACACTGTCATACTTTCGGGGGCAACTTGGACAGGTGGGTCAGGAAGCAGAGCATTTATTCTTACTGAGCTCTTAAGAATAAAATGCTCTAGACACTAAGAGTCTTAAGCATTTGGGGTTGTATTTCAAACAGTAGGCTTCTGATAAATTTATCTTTGTATTATTTTCTTTTGGGGGTTTTGAGTTTTTTTTCCTTCAGCTTCTTAAACCAAAATTTAAGTTAATGTAAAAAATGAGCTGGGGGTCCCACTCCCACATGTTTATGTTTACCTGCACGTCCCAAAGCAAGGGAGGGAGGAGCTGTTTCTGGGAAGTGCTCAAGCTACCCACAGAAGTGGTGGGAGAGGCTCTCAGGGGCTGAAATCTTCCCTCTTTAGCAATGGACAGACGTCAACCTCAGATGGAATCCAGATGACTACGGTGGCGTAAAAAAAATCCGCATCCCCTCAGATGATATCTGGCGGCCAGACCTTGTCCTTTACAACAAGTAAGGGGTGCCAGCTGCCAAGGGGGGGAGGGAGGAGGAGCTCTGCCTCGTGGCACCACTCTGGTGGGACAGTTCCCACGACATCTGCTCCAGCGGGTACAGTTCCTCAGAGTAAGCCTCTCCAGGAGCAGGCACTGGGGAGTCATTTGACTCGCAGCCAGAGAAATCCTTTTCTGACTGTGTTAATTATGTTGCCCATATTGCTTTTAATGTCCTTGTTCCTTTTGCAGTGCAGACGGTGATTTTGCCATTGTGAAATACACCAAAGTCCTTCTGGAGCACACAGGTCGGATCACCTGGACACCACCAGCTATTTTTAAGAGTTACTGTGAAATTATAGTCACACACTTCCCATTTGACCAGCAGAACTGCAGTATGAAGTTGGGAACATGGACATATGATGGCACAATGGTTGTTATTAACCCAGTAAGCGAAGAGTTTGTATTTGGGAAAAGCAGCAAAGACCTGTTGTATGTGTTTTTAGGGAAATCTCCAATTTAGAGTGGAATATGGCCTAGTTTTGACTGGAAAAACAAGCAGATCCTACCAGTAAAATAGAAAATCCTTATTTGTAGCTCTAGCACAAGATTTCCTGGTTTGGCTCCTAAATTCTGCATACATATTATCCCTGTGCCCTAACAGTTTCCTGTCTGTCCTCTGACAGCTTTGCACCACTTTTTATGGTGCTGCCTGTTCTGCTTCTGTTTGTTTTCTTGGGTTTGGGGTTTTTTGGAAGGGGTATATTTTCTCTGCTCATGACTTTTCATTGCTAAGGACTCCTTCCCTGTCCCCTCAGGTATGTCTCCTATCTGTAATATTTTTTCAGTCTACTATCTGTGACTAAAATATTTAGTTGAATGCTTTGTAGAGGCTTATATTCTAAGGCAAAATAACACAGACAAGAGCTGTTCACTCACACAAAACCCCCAAAGTGCATGAGTTATTTGGAATCCTCTTCCTGAGCCAAACCTGCCAAGTTTTGATTTTGTTCCGAATATCTGGTGTTAAGACTTTGTTTGGGCGTTTTGCTGCCAGGAGAGTGATCGTCCAGATCTGAGTAACTTCATGGAGAGTGGGGAGTGGGTGATGAAGGATTACCGTGGCTGGAAGCACTGGGTTTACTACGCTTGCTGCCCTGACACCCCTTACCTGGACATCACCTACCACTTCCTCATGCAGCGCCTGCCTCTCTACTTCATTGTGAACGTCATCATCCCCTGCCTGCTCTTCTCCTTTCTAACAGGGTTAGTTTTTTACCTACCCACAGATTCAGGTATGTAAATTTATTCATTCTACTGCCATAGAAACTGCTCTTCGAAAACATTCTTGAGAAATTCCCAGTATTTGAAATCATTAGCCAACTTGAAAGCCAGTACATACTAAAACTGGACATTTCCACTGAAAGTAATGGCTTCAAATATTCTGCAAAGAAAGGATAAGTGCTGAAAACTGAAAGTGTTGATATAAATAAATTGAGGTGCTTTTCCACAGAAACTGCAGATTATCTATCCAGTTAACTTCTGCAAACTAAAGATTTAGCTGTTTTTCATGTGTTGCCATAGATAGTCAGTGTGTTAGTACCTCCTGCAGGTACTAAATGAGCACACAGGGGTGACAGAGGCCCTTCTGCATCACTTCAGAGCAGAGAGCTCGTCACCTGCTTGCACACATCACCTTGTGTGACACAGAGTAATCCTGACCTATTCTGGCCTCCTTTGTCACTGCTGAGCCACTCGTGCTCCCTGCAGCCATTTCCTCTGCTTCATTCTTTTTGCCTTTTGTCAGCTTTTCATACTGCTTAATTTCAGTGTAAGCCCCTTCTTATGAAATACTTGATGCATTTTTTTGAGTGGAAAATTTCCTACAAAGTTGAACTGGATTAAAAAACGTGTGAATAATGTTTTATGGTTAATTTTTGACATCCTTCATGTGTGAGGAGGTCTCGCATAGCAACTGATCTGATGTCAGATGTGATTTTAGTCTGCTCCTTCAGCCCAGAGACAAAAGAGTAAGGCAAGCAAACCCTCGAGAGGCTGTGGAGCAAGCACTCATCGGGTGTATGTGCTGCATTGTCCAGAATACATAGCCCATCAAATGCTCCTGGCAAGTGAAAATATCCACCACCCACACCTTAGCCCAGACATTGCTGGTAATTCCCCCGTGCGTGCTGGAGCTGGTGCTGTTAGGCTCTCAGTTACTGCTTTGGATGCTGGCAGAGATGATAGCACTGCAAATGCACACACATGTTTGAGTGAACAGCTATCACCCACACCCTGCTTCTCAAATAAATAAATGCTCTCTGTACTGAACGATAGGAGCAGCAATGATTTGGGTTTTTTTTTTTTTATGGCAGGTGAGAAAATGACTCTAAGCATCTCTGTTCTGCTGTCTTTGACTGTGTTCCTGCTGGTCATCGTGGAGCTGATTCCCTCCACCTCCAGCGCAGTGCCTCTGATCGGCAAGTACATGCTGTTCACCATGGTGTTTGTCATCGCTTCGATCATCATCACGGTCATCGTCATCAACACCCACCACCGCTCCCCCAGCACTCACACCATGCCCCACTGGGTCAGGAAGGTCAGTTCTACAGCTTGGCACATTTGCTGGTTTCCACTGAACACTCCACGTTTTATTGGCAGGTTTTCTAAGAAAAGGAAAAAAGAATTGGGGAAATAAATGCATCATGGTAAAGGTCTCCAGGCACAAGAGCCTGTGTTCTCTACTTAGCTGTGCGTAAAGTCAGCAAGATTGCTAAAGTGCTCCTTTAAGTAACAAAATTGTCCTCTGGGGTAGAGTCTTGCAGGGAACAGATGAGATAAAACATGGGCAGCTGAAGGCACAGGGAAAAGAAAATGTCCATCTGGACTCACATTTCCTGGTCTAATTCTCCATCTGACTGCAAGGCACTGCTGTCTGCCAGTGGTCAAGTCCACCAGCCTGCGTGAGCGCAGAGCACAAAGGCCACTGGGAATACCTGAGTTCAGCATCCCATTTTGCAAAAGATGGTTTAGCAGAAGCTAAAAAATTCTCTCTGTACTTTTCCTGTCTGGAGTTGCTCTGCAGCCCTTGGGAGTAAAGAAGATCCTTGCGCAGGAGTCTTAATGGTAATCATAAGATGTAAAAAAAAAAAAGGGGGTTATCATTACATGTTCTTTGCCAGGGAGACAGTATCGAAGATAAGGTGATTTATTCGGTAATCCTTGCTGTTTTGAAGCCTGCCTGAGTTCATACTAAACCATGACATGAAAGGGGATTGTTCTGTGTATTTCTAATTATACTTTTAAGGTTACAGCTTATAGAGGATTCCCTCTGCAGCACAAACAATCCCTGCAGAAGGCAAATTTCAACAGGAAACACTGCATGTGCTTAACATTGCTCTGGCGGCAAGTCTCTGTCACTCCAAAGGAATTTATTGTAAACCTTATATGCCTCTATAGCAAACATTCATAATAGCGAAATCAAAGCTAAGTAGCCAAAAGAGGTTCTTTGTAGCCCATTCTTCAAGCTAGATTTGTAGGCAATATGTTTCAAGTTAGACGAGATGGTTAGAGCTCTGCCAGCTCCTGCTAGCTGACGATCTGCTCTGCAGCATCGCCTCCTGCTTCACGTGTGGATGTTGGGTGTATGGCAGGGGAAATGGCTTTCAGAAAACGTGTTGCAGGCCTGCGGGTGACTCCCTCTGCCCCGGGGCAGGAAGCTGACAACAGCCCCAGTGTGAGTAAGGCGTGGGCTGTGCCATAGCCGGAGAGGGGATCGGTCGCAGCCCCAGCAGGGGAAGCGATCTGGGAGCAGGGGGGCTTGTCTTTGTTCAGCGCACAGCTGTGGCTCCAACACAGCCCCACACACCAGCAACTGTCGTCTTCTCCCTTCCTTTTCAGATCTTTATTGACACAATCCCGAACGTCATGTTTTTCTCCACAATGAAACGACCATCAAGAGACAAACAAGACAAAAGTATTTTTGCAGAAGATATTGATATTTCTGACATTTCTGGGAAGTCAGGTTCTGTGCCTGTCAACTTCTATTCACCGCTTACCAAAAACCCAGATGTGAAAAATGCTATAGAGGGAATCAAATACATTGCAGAAACGATGAAATCGGACCAGGAAGCCAGTAATGTAAGGCATTATTTTGTGCATGATTAATTTCTGGCTTTCAAGTAGCTACATCTTACTCTTTTGGCAAAATATCCCTGCCTTACAAAAACACTCCAAGCTCTGGTTTGGCTCTAGCAGTGGACAGTCTTCTCCCCTTGATGGAGTCAACAAGGAGCAATAAATAATTGTCACTGATGTTAACTGAATATTGGCTTCCCAAAATCATAGAAAAGGAAACAGTGTCAGTGCTAAGGTTTTCTTAATGTGGTATGTGAAGCCATAGAGATGGAGTGCCTGTGAGCAGGAAAGCAGTTTCAAGAACTGTAAGCAAGTTCCAAAACACATTTCTCCTGTCTCCAACTCGGGCATCTTGTCCCTGTGGTAAGTAAGATCCTACTACTTTTGAAAACCGAGGAAGCAAGCCAAACTCCAAAAGACTAGTAGTGTTATCTGAGAAGTGTTAAATGTAACTTACAAACGATATTTCCAATTTCGATAAGGTTTTGTTTTATTCCTGAATACTACAAGTAGTCCCTCCAAATGAAGTATGTCATGAGCTACTCTGATTACTGACTTTTTCCACACTGCAAGCCAAAGGAAGGATAAAAGCATATAGAGTCACACATGGCAGTGTTCCCTAGGAAAACCTAGCTCTGCCTCCTTCTAGCACATTCAGTACAATTAACCCTTCTTTTATTTCAGCTTTCACAGCTCACACAGCTTTCGCAGGGATAATTCAGTCCTGGTATTTCACCTTCCTTTTACCTAAGTGGTCATAGACCTCTCCTGTTGAGCTACGGGCTAGTCTGAAGACAGTGGGGTTCTCTGAGAAAATAATTTGGCCCATGCCCTTGAAGAGGAGGTGCTTCCTTCCCACGGGCAGGATTTACACCACGATGTTTGTTCCTATGACCAAATTCCTGGAGCATGTGAAATGGCTCTGGCTGTAGTCTCATGTTCCCCGTGACTCCTTTGCCTCTCTGCAGACAAACTGTCTTCAGCAGGGCTGGCATGGCTTCAGCATCTCTGGGCTTCACTTCCTCCTTGGCTTACAAGGAGAATCTTCAGGTTACCAGCAAATGCCCCATTCGGAAGTGGAGCCCAGCTGCTCCTGTCATCTGGGCACTGTTGATATATCACTTCCAGGGGGTTTCAAAAGTCAAGTTCCCCAAATAAACTTAAGGTTGTGGCTCCTGAAGGCTGTCACTTCATTGCATTCACTTCTGAACCACCTCAAAACAGTATTCGTTATCTAGATAAATTCGTCTAGATAAATACCTAGATAAATTCTAGATTCGTCCTCTAGATAAATTACAACAGCCTCTTCTACTTGTGGGAGAACCAAGGCAGAAGTAGAAGGTGCTTTAGGCCACCACATGTCACTCCTAAAGGCAGAGTTACAGGATGGAAATCCTGAGCTCTGCTGTACTTGGTGCCTTGCGCTCTGCATGTTCTTACTGTGCTGGGTTCCCACCAAAAGCATCCCATGAAAAGGCACAGGGCAAGTGGTTCACGGTGTCCCACAACTGGAAAAAGGACTAGTGGAGCTACCAAGAAGGCTTTACAAGACATTAGAGTGTATGGAAAGCAGGGANGCAGGGCTGGCATGGCTTCAGCATCTCTGGGCTTCACTTCCTCCTTGGCTTACAAGGAGAATCTTCAGGTTACCAGCAAATGCCCCCTTCGGAAGTGGAGCCCAGCTGCTCCTGTCATCTGGGCACTGTTGATATATCACTTCCAGGGGGTTTCAAAAGTCCAGTTCCCCAAATAAACTTAAGGTTGTGGCTTCTGAAGGCTGTCACTTCACTGCATTCACTTCTGAACCACCTCAAAACAGTATTCGTTATCAGTGTCCTCTAGATAAATTACAACAGCCTCTTCTACTTGTGGGAGAACCAAGGCAGAAGTAGAAGGTGCTTTAGGCCACCATATGTCACTCCTAAAGGCAGAGTTACAGGATGGAAATCCTGAGCTCTGCTGTACTTGGTGCCTTGCGCTCTGCATGTTCTTACTGTGCTGGGTTCCCACCAAAAGCATCCCATGAAAAGGCACAGGGCAAGTGGTTCACGGTGTCCCACAACTGGAAAAAGGACTAGTGGAGCTACCAAGAAGGCTTTACAAGACATTAGAGTGTATGGAAAGCAGGGATTAGGGTTAAATTAATAGAAATTGCCTAGATATCCCATAAGAACAAAAAAGCAATAGAAAAAAAAAGTCAGGTCAAACTAAGAATTTTGCTTTCAACATCTTAAACTCTCTTTCAGAAGCAACAATTGGCCTATTAGGCTCTTCAAGATTTTTTAAAATAAAATTATTCAGCAAATTGCCAGGATTTCTGGGTGGTTTAACGTTGAAACTTGTATTTCTAGGTTGCTTAGGCCTTCTTGACCACTGACCTGCTTTTGAAAACAAAATGAGCATTTTTTGCATAACAATAATGGCACTGATGTAAGAGCCTTCCCCTTGTTCAAGACAGTAAATTACAAGAATGCTGTAACAAACTGGGCTCTGCAGAGATTTTACCATCTCCTTTGTTTCCTTCCCAGGCTGCAGAAGAATGGAAGTTTGTTGCAATGGTGCTTGATCATCTTCTCCTTGGCATATTTATGCTAGTTTGTTTTATAGGAACATTAGCTGTATTTGCTGGTCGCCTTATTGAATTAAATCAGCAAGGATGAATGTCAGCAGGAAAATATTTACTACCCTGAACATCTGAAAGCATCATAACCACCAAAATCTGGCCAGTCTCTGAAAGGTTCACTGACAGGAATCAGCAATCGCTGGGAAAGAGTGGGGATAATAAACTGTAAGGCTCCATACTTAGCACTTCTGAGCTGCTGCTCAGTAGCATTTAATTGCCAAAAAGAAACATTTGCATTACTGGTAAGCTTGAATGGCTGTCAGCCAGGTTTTGATCCATCTTACCCTTTATTAAAAATGTTAATGTATTAATAAGAGTGTCTGACTTTATAAGCAACAGGTACTATTCCAGTGAAGTCAATAGCAGTGTAATAAGCTTTAGCTGAGCTGTAAATCTGTATCCAACTTTAGCGTTCAAGCTGGTTTTAATATCTGCTCCAAGGCTTTTGTATTAGCAGGGTCACTCCTCTCATAACACTAGATGTAACCATCAGAAATATCTCAAATTCCATGCTTAAGCACTCGATTTTCATGCACAAATCTGAACTGACTGTCATGTGTGACTCTAGCCATAGAAACTCTCGCTGCAGCAAAGAGGAGAGACTTACTTGTCCCTTATCGTGGGGAGGATCCAACCTATTCCTTGGATAATCTCCATATTCAACCTACTCTGGTCTTGGAAGGTTGGCTTCCACTCTGCATTCGGACTGATGAGTAATGTGGGGGCACCTTCCAACTTGGGGGTGTTTATTTGAACACAATTCTCTGTTTTCTGAAAACTGTCCCCTGCCCTGCTGCAATAGACCGTGAGCACTAAAGTCAGGCACAGCGACACACAGCTCCTTCCCAGGGACGGTGTGGATCTCAGCTGTACTTGTGCGCGACACGGTGACAGGACCGCTCCTCCTCGAGCAACACCAGAACTGCCCGAGCTTTATCCAAAAGTTGTGCAGCAGCTCTCTCTGGTGGCTAAAGCGAAGTAGTGCTGCCTCCGGCCAAACACCGCTGGAATTTGTGTACTCCGTATGCGATTGCAAGAAGCCTCTCTGCGTTTCAATAGCGCGGTGTGGCAATACCAGCAGTGCTGTCTCTTCTTCTCAAAAATAAATAAAGATAGGTGGGGCAACTGCGACAAGTTACTCATCTTTTCCAGCTGGTTGTCCAAGCCGAGAGCAGTCCTTTGCTAACAGCTGTAAACAATCTGCTGTGAGTTTAGTAAAAGAATTCATATTATGTTAATGCTCTACAGAAATGTGTCACGCCTGCAGAGGACAGTCATTTGAAGTACTATATGAAAATGAGGCACTGGTGCAGCACTCCGATCACTGCACAATGTTTGCTGGACAGTGTTGTGAGCTGCAGTCCTAAGCAAACAGTTTTTCTGGGGTGATCGATCACTTGTAGCATTCTGCTCTGCTCTTAAGGTTTAAAGGATGGTAATCTTTGCCTCTCTGTATGATCAGTAACCCTGCAGGAGAAGGACAAAGACGTACTGCTGGCCAACACCTCTGCTGACAAGGAGTGTTGGCTGCAGCTGAGTTTATCTCCGGTGGGAGTTCCCAGCTCCCAGCCCTTGGGGGGAGTCAGCAGCTCCCTGCTCACGATGGGCTAAGCTGCAGCGTAATGGTGCCTGGAACTTAATTTGAGAGCCTGTGATTGGCACTAAAATTGACAGAACAATCCTCTTAGAGCAGCATGTGGTTGAATCTTAGCATTAAAAATAAACATCAAGTAACAAGACTCATGGTGAAAATCCACATCTTTGTTCAGCTTCCCCGAGGCAGATCTGGATCTTGGCCTCCAGATTCCCCCTGTGTGTGTGCCAGAGTGAATGTGTGCACATGTGTGCCCGCCTGCTTTCTTCTCCAGCTCTCCTTATAGACAGTGAGGTACCAGTGCTTTCCTTCCACTTCCTCAGAAAAAGGTTTGAAATTATTTATTCAAAAATTTTCATTTGTGATGCTTTGACCTGTCGTATAGGCATAGCCTATAAATATTCTGCCTTCTGCATCTAGAGTCACTCTGAGTCTGGGTGAACTACTTGTGTCTCAAAAGATGTGACAGCAGGCAAAAATAAATGCTAACAACTTCCCTTCTTAGGCTGCAGATTCTGGGCATTGTACTCTTGACTCTCTAAACAGGGTTCTCCAAGCATCAAAAAAGCACTTTTTTTCCCCCTTGCTTTGCATACTCGGACTGTACCAGCCTCTGTTTTCTGTTTCCAGATCACCTTTGTGATACATTTTTCTTGCATACCACTTGTACACCACTAAGATCCCCTGCGACCAGTATCCATCTACTGACAGAAACCCTTAGCTACCTGCAGACTATTTCTTCTCAACTGCTACTATCTTTTTAATGTCAACCCCTGCTAAAATAGTAGCTTTGGAGGTTGCAAATGTTCTGTCACAGTCACAGATAATCTGCTGCCAACCTGTAAGCATGTATAGTCTAATGATTTCTCTTTTACAGCTCTGTAGTCCCCCCTTGCAATCTTAACACTAAACTCTCTCCTACATGGGTTGAATCAGCAGCTCCAGGGACATGACCCTGGATAATACTCATGTAACCCACACAAGCATCTCTGCTGCCTCACTGCCTTAAACAGGCATATTTCAGCCCCGAGCTTCAACTAACGATTCTCATGATAAGCAAAGCAAGAAACAGGCATCACACGCTCGTTGTTAAATTTCTCTAATAAGTGTAAGAATAATGACATGCAAACACCATAGTGCTGAAGTAAGCAGACCTCATTTAAATGAAGGCAGACCAGGGGCAGCTGGGTGGGAAGGTGTTGCTTTTATAGTGATAGTACATGGCGCAGTTAACGTGTCCCTCTTTTTCACTGCTTGCTGCTAAAACTGCTTTAGTTCACTTTGAGCTTGTTGATAACACCCTATTTATGTGCTTAATAGAATAGCTTCCTGGAACGTCTCCATCTTCTTCAGTTTGGCACTCTATCCAATTTTCAAACCATTTAACTTTCCCCTTCCCATCTGTTTAGCCGACCTTAGCTACCCTCTCCTGTGCCTTTGATATGCTGCTCTCAGAGATGCAGTCACTCCCAAATCTCTTTACTCTTTGGCACTTGTGCTCTTCAGGAAACCTGACCTTTCTGAGAGGGTTACTTGAATTTTTAAAGTCCCTTATCTTGTACCAGCTCCAAGGGAGCAGTTTCACCTCTGCATGAGTCTGTAATCAGAACAGGCTGCTGCTCTCCATCGTCACAGACAGCTGAGCTGAGCTCCATGTCCTTATTCTGTCTCTTCAGCCAGTTGGATCTTGGCTTTGTATTTGAGCTGATCAAGAGAGACAACAGAAAAATGACACTCACTGAACTCCAAGCCCTTGATTATGAGCTTGTGTCATCTGCCAGGTGTGGCAGATCGTTCATCTGCCACCAGCGCTTGGGTCCTGCAACCTCCTTCAGTTTGAGAGTTTTTTAAAAATTAGGTTATTGTTTCAGGCAATTGTAAGACAGTTTCAGTACTCCTATTTTAACCTCCAGGATTAAGTTAAGTTGCTGCCAACCTCCTTGCTGCGGCAGTCTCCCCAGAGAAGTGTGAAAGCAGTGTGAGTTTCATCAACGTGCTGACTCAGCAGTTCCTGTTTCCACAGCTGAGGCAAACCACAGCGGGTAGGCACAGCAGGGCAAGAGAGAATGTGTAACACAGGACCCACATTAGTGCATAAACACTGTGCTGCTGGTGGAGAAAGGGAGCACATTACCTCCCTGAAAGGTTTGTTTTCTGGTAGGGTGGCACGCAACATATCACCTTTGAAGTCACTGACAGTTTAGCACATTAGAAATGCTTTTGACTTTGGACACTTTAAGAAGGTTGCTGTCCTTGGCTCCAGTCTCAAGACCTCACATTTTCATACGTTTACTAGTGTCGATACAGTCTAGCACAGCCTCCAGGCCCCCAGGCACGCTGCTGGCTAGAAAACGCTTTTTTCTTTTCTTAGAAGTTGTGAAACCGATACAAAGTCTCCCAAGCTTCTATCACCTGAATGTTGCGCTGACACTGACTTCTAACAAAGCTCTGGAGCACTTGTCTCTGGAAATCAAATCCCAAGTACAGAAAAGGCAATCCTGTGCTGCTTTGCAAAAGATTCTCTAAAATGATCATACTTCAGTCCCTGATAAAGTATAAAAGACTGACATAGCTATGGAAAAGAGCCATCCTGTAGGCACGCATTTCCATGCTCACTGTGAGAGCCGTGCTGCGTCCCGCGGGCTGCAGGTGGGTTATCTGCAGCAAGGACAGGACAATTTCACTTGTTACCGTGCAAAGGCCAGGCTGACCAGCAGGCAAAATTCCAAAGGCGTTTGTAGGCTACTGCAGCACAGTGATGGATCACTCAGTGGATTCCCCACAAAGGGACAACTCTTTCCTGGCAAGGCTTGTAACCATTTCCTGTCATCCCCGCACAGATCTCCCATTGTGGCACATCTTCCCAACTTCTACAAGCTGAGCAGATCTGTATCAGTGTTCGTTATTTATCCCATATGGGGCCTGGAATCAACACATCACATGGTATTTCCCCAGCATGTAGACAAGAGTAAGCTGTTTGCCTCTACGTGACTTTTCAGCTAACCAATGACCCAAATACAGTTTGCCGTGCTTAGGAACCTCATGTGGATTTGTGACCCTCTTTAGAGAGCTTTGGGGCTGTAAAGACAGTAAGGACAGAGTACCTGCAGCTTTACAATTGGTGAGCACTGAAATTTTTGCTTGCAAGCTAATCTACATTGTGTGCATAGGTCAGAAAAGGGTAGACATAAAAATTGTACCAGTTTTTGTGTTTGTTTTTTAATGCTCCAAGCATACAATGACACAGAAACAGAGAAATGACCTACATAAAAGCCTGGCAAGGTTGCCAACCTTAAACAGAAGACAGCTCAGTAATGCCATTGCTCTTATGACAGCATGTCTCACCATAATGCTGTGCCTTCAGGCAACTGCTCATCTCCTGGGGAAAACATGAAAGTTGCAGCAGGTTAACTTAGCACACTCAGTCTTTGACCTTGCTGGGACACGTTGCTACAAGTGAATCAAGAGCATATTTAAGTTCTTCAGGACACCTGTCCCTAAAATTTTTATTTTAGATAATAGTGTTATATAGCTGCTGGGCTGGACCACGTCCACGCATGGAGTAAACAAAATCCTGAACACCTCCAAAATGTGAAAGCCTACAGAGACAAAAGCATGTGAGATCAGCGTTGGCTCAAACAGACACTCAGGACACAGCTCTTGCACTTCAAACTTTGGTCCCATCTGCACAAGCTACTCCATTACATATACTTGGGCATTTTTCCATCCAAAACCTCAGTGCTGGACATGAAAACATTAACAGAAATTTTGTTTCTAGAAAACTTAGTCAAGCTGAGGGGGATAAGGGAGCAGAATCTATTGCTTGCCTGGCAAAGCAATCTCTGCATGAGTTAATTGAGGTATGAAACAGAAATACCTTCTGGGGCATCCTGCAGAGAGGGGTAATTGACCTTCCCACATCTCAGTATACTGCAAACCTTAGCAGGGAAAAAGCAAGCACCTCTTTCCCACTGTTTAATTACGTTTCTACTCTACCGTGTGTGTCTCTGCTCGGTGCCTTGCTATTCCCCGGGCGCCACTAACCCTTCCCCGCTCGCTGCCATCAAGGCCATCCGAGGCAGGTAGGGAAAACAAAGCGTGGTGAGAACTCTGTGGCCAAACGGAGCCCCGGGAGCAGGGCCGAGGGCAGCGGGGGCTGTGCCGAGGGCCGGGCAGTGCGGGGCGGCCAGGGCGGCACGGAAAGCAGAGCTGCCCCTGCGGTGAGGTCACGGTCGGGGAACCGGTGAGGCTTTGAACGGGATGCGTCCTGGGCAGAGCTACCAAAGTCACAGTTCAGGCCGTTGGCACTTGGGGACCGGAACCCCTCTCCCTGTGAGGGGGCTCTCTGTAACTCTGACTGGTGTGAACTCCCACTGGGCACCGGGCACAGAAGGATGGGGGCACGGCCATCACCGGCACCCCGCGCTACGTGGGACGGACCGCCCCACGGGGAGCCCCGCTCCGCCGGCCGGGCCGAGGGGCACAGCCCCGGGAGGCGGGGGCAGGGGCGGACACCCACCCGCGGCGGCCCGGCC
>VYZQ01040716.1:0-32451 GCA_013400655.1 Mystacornis crossleyi | reverse complement strand
TTGGAGGAATGTGAAGCAAGAGGCACGCCAGTTCCTGTGGCTGGCCTTGACTGGAGCGCAGGCATTTTGGGACAGGGGCTGTGCCCGGAGGCTGTGGTTACTCTGTGTTATCTTGGTAGCTTAGGGATTCCTCCCTCTGCGCCTGTCCCTCCCACCCTTCTCTTATGTCACACTGCTGCTCACCTGTTCCTCTGCCTGTGCTGCAGCTGCTTCAGCCTCTCCCAGTTATCTGTGGGGTTGTGCTGATAAGCTCGGAAGTCTGAGTAAGGAGAAAAAGAGAGCAGCTACTCCCTTGTCTGTAGAGATGTCCCCTCTCAGGCCTGTGCTGATTCTTGCCTGTGTCCTGCTTTGAGATCCCTCACCCTAGCAATTAGGAATTAAAGCAGTTGAAGCTCTCTAGCTATGTCCTAACTACTGCTGCTGCCTTGCTATTTCTTCTGAAATTACACTTTTAATTTTCTCCAGGATCAGTTTACTCTCTGAATGCCATCCAGTAGTAAGGTACTGTCTTTGGGGTCTGCATGGTTACAAGACTACTAAACCTTCTGGTTTTTTGTTTGTTGGTTTGGGGTTTTTGTTTGTTTGGGGAGTTTTTTGGGGAGTTTTGTTTGTTTTTGTTTTTTCTGTAAAGCCCAGTTACTTACCCCAGCAGGGTTTCACTGCTTTTTACCTGTGTAGTACAGTCAGAACTGAAAGTACACATCTAAGAAAAGGTATTGGCTCTAGAAGGAGCAGTTTCCCACCTGTGATAGCAGGTATGACCTTTACATCTGATGACCTCCAGACCCCAAAAAGGCCACTGAGAGCACGAGCCATGCTAATCCCTTTGAGAAGGGAACATGCTGCAGTATTTCTCTCCATTACCTATGCTGCATAAAGTTCTAACAGCTATTTAGTTTTCTGCCCCACTTGTACAAACACCCAGCTGCTTTGTAGGGAGAAAAGTGTATGTTGGTGTTGTCTGACAATTGTGACATGACAGGAAGGCATAGGCTTCCTTTGGAGCACATATATTGTTCATGGTGTAAATGTACAATTTAGTAAAATGTCTTTATGCAGCAGCTTTGAGAAATGCTCTGTGCTTTTAACTACATTGAATCTCCATCTGGTTAATGGACTTATGTATAAAAACCATATGAAATAATGATGCAACAGAGGGGAGGGTTTCTTTAAAGTTTATGCTTTTACTGCGGTAAACATATCTTAATTATGGCTTCTTCACAATAATGAAGTGTTATCTAAATTAAAATCTAATTAAATACTTCTGTGTTCCTTCTACTGATTTCTCTTATTCTTGACTCCAACACTTTCTCATTTTCTTCGTGTGGTACACTCTAACATTTGGTCTGTGGGATCCATTATAAAAAAGGGACTGTTTACTGTCTTGGTTCAAAATCCATAGTGCTAAATCTATTTGAGTAGGGGTATGGAGACCCAGTATATGGGGAGATAATTAAATTCTGGGATGGTAGAACAGATTTTGGCAGTGGATACACTGAAGAAGTGGATACTGCAAGTAGCCACAAATCTTCAAGGCAGCTGTCTGTCCTGTGTGTAGTTAATACCTACTCCTTTAGCTCCTTACATCAAAGAGGTATGCGAAAATCTGCTATTGAATAATAACTGCCGAACTGTTAGTTGGCAAATAGCCCAGAAAAGGCATTATTAAAAAGTAAATTTAATAAAGATGTCTAGAATCATGCTTTAGTAGAAGGCTTCATTTGAAGTATTTTGCGTGCTTGTGGTGACCAGAATGATAGCGTAGTGCTCTCATGAAGCACCAGATACATGTATTGTATGTAAATGTCTGGGTATCTGAAGAGGGGGAAGGAGAACTAACAAACTGTTTGCTGTTATTACTCCATTGTGATTCTCTGTGAGGGCTGTGTCACTGCTGCTGAGCTGAGAGTGAAATCTGCATCGTAAAAAGATTATTTTTTTCAGTGGCAATAACCTTGAACATCAAGGTCCTGAAAGGTACTGGAGTTGCCCTTCATCCTTGCAGGCACACAAGTCTGCAAGTCTGGGTGTCCTTGGGCCTCATCTGACACAGTTCACAAAGATCAGTCAAGAGTGGCTCTAAGGCTGGAGACGCAAGGGTCAGGGGGGGGCAGTTTCGTCCAAAACTGAGAGATCAAAGGAGTTCAGAATAGAAAGTTTTTCCTAATTCCTGAAAGGAGATAAATGGGAGGCGTGAGGAGTAGTTTCAGAGTCTGTTTTGTAACACTTAACTCAGCCATAACCTCATTAGTGTTCTTCATTTGGATCCAATTACACATAAGTATGCTTCAGAGTTAAAAAGTATAGTTTTGTAATTCCTTGAACTACCAGTGTTGTAGAAGCAAAAGTTTCTAAGTTTTCATGTGTTTATGTGGCACCCCTGATCTTTAATCTCCTCGGTGTGTGTATGTATGCATTTCCCACCATTCCCTTCTTGGGATAAAGCCCATGAGAAGGGCCCTCCTGTCTGCCCGTGCATGCTTTCCTGAGAGCCCTCTTTCTGTTTGCGCGAAGCTTGAGCACATAACTCCTGCTGAAGAAACTACAGGATATTCTTTAACGGGAAGTAGTACAGATGTTAAAATAAATGCTCTTAGCAGCTTCAGTGAGCCCAAAATAGCTTCTGCATGTTTCTCTTATGATAAGTTCAGGAAGTGGGGTGATTCCCTCTTCCTCCCTCTCTGTAATATTTTGAGTGCTGAAATCCTCTTGCCATGAAGAGCAGGCTTCCCTGTATTTTTCCGGGCCCTGACTTAACAGGGCCAGAAGTGAGCCCTAAACAGAAATTTGCATTCCTTTGCACACTGTCCTGCTTCCTACAAACATTTCCAGTAAGGTCCTTGGTGGTGAGGGGGGCTAACCACTGAAACTGGTTGTCCAGAGGGATTGTGGAGTGTCTGTTGTTGGAAATGGTGTAAAAACTGGATAAGGCCTGAGCAGTGTGCTTGAAGCCAGGTTAGCCCTGCTCTGAACTAGATGAGATCCAGCAGTTCTTTCCAGCTGGCTGTGTGCCATGTTTTTGCATTATGGGGGAAGCATGGCTGCCTTTGTCCCCAAAACCAGTGGGAATAAATGTAGTCTTAAAATATCTGAAAATGGCCTTGAGAATTCTGAATAAAGACTTCAAAAATTGAAGTATGTAGAGAAGCATAGCATAAGAAAATAATTTTGCCCAAAGTCTCGTAGCAGCAGGTCAGTAATAGTACTGGGAGAGGATCATAAATCTCCTGGCTGGCAGACTAGTGCCTTGGTAGCTAAAAGATTTTGTCTTTACACATAAAACTACCTCCTTTCCCTACCCAACTGTTTTCAGATCACTTGGCAACAGAGACTACACTTACCTGCTGAGAGATATCATATTCCCTTTTTTTTTCTGCCTTATCTGTCATGTTGATAGTTTCAGTACTAAAGAAAAATGCAGTGCGTTGACTTTTTCAGAAACCTAGAAAATTTGATCTGGAAAAGAATTTGGTGAAATAAAGTCAAGAGCTGCAAAGGAAATTTTTAGAAAGTGATGTTATTCCCAGCTAGTTGCACAACAATTAATCTCTCAGTTTTTTCTAAGAGCAGAAAATAGCAGATGAAGCTGTACACTGAATCCAAGTTTGAATCTCTCTTTGTTTAAAAAAGAAAAATCACTTGAAAACTTTTAAAAATCTGGAAGCTGAGAAGAACACAGCTCAGCATTTTAAAGAGTATCATGGAAGGAGTTAAGCTGTGAGTTAACTGCATCTGTGTTTCAAATCCAAATGCTACGAACAAGGCACCATTCAGATCTTCAGTTGTAAGTTACGCTGAATTCGTTATGCTGTGTTTTTTTGAATTCTGTTTGGAGGAGAAAAAGAAAATCATGTCAGATTAAAAAAAATCATTACTCTTGTTTTGGTAGCTTGTTTTTTAAGTGATGAAATAGGATTCTATTTTTTTGTCCAGCACTTACGCAGGTCATCTGCTAATTATTAGCAGCTGTGGAACTGTGGAGTTGCATAAGCATAACTAAAAGTCAGCGGAGCCTTGCATCATTCTGCAGATCTATCCATTGCTTATTCTCCACAACAGATGAGTTTTTTAACTCTGACACAAATCCCTGAATGTTAAGAGGGCATCAGCAAGCATGGCAAGCTGGGAAATCCTTTAAGTCATTGAAATCAGATAGGATAATGTGTTATTTTATTGTTGCCACAACCTGCTGTCCAGTTAGACATGTGGCTTGGTGTTCTGTGAAGAGAGCTGTGTGTCAGAGTAATGCCCCGGAACAGCTGAGCCTGCCAGCTACACAAACCTGATTTGTCTGGGCAGCTTTGCTTGGAAGATGGGCATGGTGACTATGCCTGGCTGCTGTGGAAGCAAGACAAGTGTGAGTGCTCACGAATGTATCCCAAATTAGCCATGTTTAGTGATATGGCTGAACACAACAGTTTCTTTTAAGCATTAGAAAAGGCATCTTTACACTGGGGACTTGTACAGAGCTGAGAACTTGGAATGTCTTGGCAAGGGCAATACCTGCAGTGCACATGTGAGTGTGTTGGCAGCGGCAGCCCAAGGCTGGCAGGTCCAGCCTCTGCCCCCAGGTTTACGATACTGGCTCAGTACATTGCAGGATTTGGTTAGCACGGTGCGTTTCTTCCCACTGAACCTGAGGTTACAGAGAACTTAACCTTCTGTGGTTCTGACTTTTAAGTCATAGAATACGTAATGAATTTTCTGATCCAGACTCTGGCTTTGTTTTCAGGGCTTTTTTTCATCTTTTCTTTTGCTGGTTTAAAAATCTCCACAGGCAAGAGAGACTCTGAAAGGGTGAGTACGGTGTTACCAAAACATGATCCTTACAATACTTGTTCTTGGAAATTAAGAAGGTAAAATTAGTTTCAGCAGCTAGTGTCCCTCTAGACAGTCCATGCACCTCGAGGCTCAGAACTAAGCCCTGTCGCCTCTTTCAAGAACTGAAAGAGGGGTTTGGCTGAGCTCCCTTTTTTTCTCCCAGCCCTTCTATTTTTTTCCTCTTTTTTCCTTTTTCTCCACCCCTCGCCTTTTTTTTCCCCTGCCATTTTTAAAGCCGTGATATGAACAGTTAGGTGAGGGTGCTTCCCCAGGTTAGTGGTGTCTCTGCTGTTTCTGCTGGCAGCAACAGGCAGTGCTTCATTAGCTTGCCTCACCAGCAGGCTCTGAAAATGGTGGGACCTTTAGCTGCCCCCAAATTGCCTTGGTCCCTGAGGAAAGCTGCAGTTGCTTGAAGGCAGATTACAGCTCCATTTGAAGTAGCCCTCCAGAGCTGCAAGTGTGGCATGAGTCAGGAACCTTCCTTTTTGAGTAGTCTGACTGAATAGGATGGTAACTGTAACTAGCACCAGCCAGGTAGCTGTTGAGCAGAAAGATGTGGAGGACAAAAAGTATTTGGTGGTGAGGGGAAGGGGGGATTGCTTATTGTCCCCCTTGCCTCCTACCTGAGGAAAGATTCCTCAGGTATTCCTCAGCTAGTAATTAAAGGATACTATTTCAATGCTCTTTTGGTTCAGTTTGATTTGCAGTTTGGCAAACGTGGACAGCATCAGCCATGTAATACTGAGCTCTACAGTCCTCTCTTCACTTTACCCCAACTCAGTCTTCCCTTGGCCATCACATCAGTCATTGCTCTCCTCAGGTCCTGATTTCCCAGCACTGACTGACCTACTTTGCCTAACATATTCCCAAAACTGTTTTTCTGGCATGGAAATGCGAAATAGAAAATTTTCACTGTTACTTTCACAGTCGAAGTTACTGAGGATAGTTTTCAAAGAACGTATTAGATGTATATAAAGGCTGCTGTGTTGTGTATGTTGTAAGGAACGATGCCACTCGCTCACCATAAGTGAGCTTGCGTGACTCAATGTAGTGGTCTCTTGATATGGATCTCTGTTTGGTCAGATGCTCCTTTGTGTATTTCATATGATCACATGCCTTGTCTTTGATTTTAAGACCCCTGAGACAGGGAATGTGTTTGAGTAGTTCCCTGTAGAATACATTTGCTATTCCAATGGGATGAAATGAAAAATCAAATGCTAGCAATGTGGTGGTAAGAAAGGTATCCATGTGTGATTATTTGTGTTTTAGAAAGAGTGCCATTCAACGAGGCACACAGGCAACACCTACCAGTGTATCATTGTTTATGTCTGCAGGTTACATTTTAAACCACTCCAGACTAATACTACTTTGAAACAAAAAAAGATATTCCTTAAAAGAACAGCTTTTCCAATCAATAGTCCTGATGGCGTCTTGGAGTCTGAAACTCTCAAATGGCAGCAAACAGCCCCAAAACTTTGCTTTAATACTCGGCAGAAACAAGCAACAAATAATTATCACTTGGAACTTCCTACTGTATTTTCAAATAAAAATTCCTCATTTGATCTTAATAGGTGGCTTAGGGAGGGTCAAACTAATTGCTTCATGGCACAGTTTACTTGTAATAGGTTATTCTTAATTGAATTGACCGGTGTCCCTTGGGTATAAATGAACAACTCATGTTCTTATCTCATTTGAAATTAAAACTAAACCAGATAATGCTGTTCAAAGTGAAACATCTTACTCTGAGGAGTTGCTACATACTTACACTTACTTGCACCCTTAGGTGGAACTAGAGCAATATTTATTTTCTCATTTAGTGGTTATCCTTTTCCTAGCAGCTCTCTGCAGGATCAGTGTCTCCAAGTTTTATTATAGCTTTTCATTTTTTTTCATTTGTGCATCCTTAAAAGAAGTGTGCATGCTGACTGGTGTCAAGAGGAAGACAAATTAACCTGAGCTGCTATAGGGAACTAGAAAATGAAGTGTTCCATAACTGACAAACAGCTTGAGATGACTGGACAAGTTCCCTCTTTATTCATCTAAAATGTGCCAGTTGTTTAGCAGAACATCCCTGATAATGCGAGTGACTTGCAGGGTAAAACCCAGTTGGATGTCATCATGTGCAGTACTTAAATGAGAACACTGAAGGATTTTGTGCTTCCAGGGGAAAGAATTGTCATTGTTGTCTTCTGTTTTGCGTTACTTGAAGTTCCCCAAGAAAGTTTCCTCTTAGGAGGAATAATGGAGTTTATAGTAAGAGTGGTTTATGACTGCTCCTTTTTATTTGAAAGCTTTTCTACTTCTCAAAAAATGTTTGTTCACCATCCACTCACTAACTGACCAGACTGAGGAGGCATTAAAGAAACCATAGTAATAATACCACATGATATCTAATACCATGGCATTTACAGCTTCCAAGGCCTTTGTTCCAGGCCATCCACTGTGAGATATGGACAGAAGCAAGTGAAAATAGAATGGACAAACTTGCAAGAAGGAAAGGTAAAAAACAGAAACAACAAACCTCAAAACTGTATTTTCACTTTTTTCCTTTAGATAGAAATAGAGTTGTCTTACTGCCATTTCTTAATTAGGCAAGGCTTTATGCCCTAGGAAGTGAGAACAAAGATACACAAAAAATCACTCTGAACTAGCAGAAGGGTTGGTAAGTGTAACCTGGGTCCACTCCTACCCTTGATGGGAGGTTACTGTGGAAGATCAGTGCTGAGATGACACCAGTGAAGCAGGATTGCTTCAGACAAGGTCAGGACAGCATTTTCCAGGACTTTCCTCTGAGCTGTTTTCTCTTAGGCTTCTGGAGTTGCTCCCTTTCTTCTCTGGTAGACGCTTCTGGTTATTTTTGGAAATCACCATTCTGAAGGTAGGATCCCTTTTTCTTCTGCCCTAAAGTTCCAGTGCCCTTGACATCTTTGCTTTTAAGTTTTGCAGGGTCACTGCTACATGATTGTGCTACAGAGGAAAAAACACAGATTATCTGCAGGCTCGATTGGTGCATAAACCTGAGTTCTGTCAAGTGATGTTGGCAAAAATTGCAGTTTAAGTTTCTGTATTTAAGCCTGGCATGTGCAGGTTCTGGTTTCTTCATTTCTCAATGGAACATGTGACCCCTGGTATCACTGTCATTTCCTCTAATATGCATCAGTTCAGGATTTCCAACTCTGCCACTAAGGAATAATGTCTGGTATAGGACAAGTGTAAAAGAGAACTTTTAAATTGATCTTAAGGGTATAATTATGGAAATAGCCTTGGGGACAACCAAAGTTCTTCAAAACCAGAATTTCCCAAAGTGATGCGAAGTGCTGGCTTTGGCATTTGTTGAGAGAACAGTCCTTGTCCTATTTTCCAGCAAAAAGCCCAAAGTTAAATATGTCACGAAGTTCACTTAAATCTAAACTAGTAACATCACAAAACCTCAAGTGGGTATACACAGCCTATATCACAGCTGGTGCAGCCGAGCCCCTGCTGGCAGCATGTAGTGGCAGGGAACAGGTGAGGAAACACCTTTAGACTCCCACAGTGCATGGAGATGCTTTGAGGCATCGCTGAGAGAGAGCCGGGAGTATCAGCTCACAATTCATCCTCCATAAGGAACTGTGCTGGGTCTGCTGGGACTTGGCCCACAGACCAACTGGAACTATTGGGCTCGACCAAAATGCCCATGACTAATCTTTCCTACCCAAAGGGACCCATGCTGTAGTGTCCCACTTACTCTGGGGCAGCTGCAAGTTTTCAGGCAAAGCAGGAGGGTTTTTAGGAGGTCTTTGCTGCTTTTCTCTGTGCTGTTCTCTTAGGTCACTGCTGTGGTGCAGCCTCTCAGGAAAGCCAGCCAGCTTTGCTGAATAGTCTGGAAACTGGACTGTAAGGCATTTCTGCTCTGTTAGCAGCACTCTTGCAGGCAGCCATGCTTCAAACTACACAGTCTGGGGTTTCTGTTGAGCATAGGTAGTGCCCTTGGAGCCATAAGCCATAAACTTAGCTGTAAATTTAATTTTTCAGTTCTCTGCTGTATACTTGGCCTTTTGCTAGTGGGAGAGGAAAGAAGAAACAAAACACATGTAGAGTGGGATGCAGACACATGATTACATCTTCAGTTATAGTTTGTGTTGAACTTATGCTAATGAGGGAGAGCAGGTGCCAAGCTGTTTGGAGCCAAAATATCATACCACTGCCTCTGCTTTCAAGCTCAGCCTGCATGTTTGGGTTATCCTGATTGTCAGTTCCCACGTGTTAGGGGAATTTGCCTCAGAAGTCCAGCTCCTTTTATTTGTCTGGCTGGGGGAACAATAGGCTATTCCTATATGCTTTTGAGGTAGAGGTGCTGCTTTGTCTTGAGTGCAGTCTCCTGATAACTGACTCAGTTCAGGAAGCTGATGAAACCAGCTTTTGGTGAACAGCAACATAGGGAATTTTATTTCTAAATCAGCAGTTTACTCCCTAAGCCAGGTGAGCTGTGACTAAACATTGCTTTCTGTGAGATCTAGCGCAGTCTGCGTACAGTGAGTTGGTGACCCCAGGTCTGCAAGACAAAAGTTCCTGCTCAAAATGGCACTGTACGATTTCCGTGCTGAAAGCAGTCGTGAAGCAGTCAGATTGCCAGCAAGGACTTGGGCTGTTCCTGATGGCTAATGAGTGATCCTTTCACAGCAGGGCCAGTGCTGGGCATAGTGGTGTGAGCAGTCTTGCTTGGGTGTGTCCCATGTGGCTATGCCTCACATGCAGGCAAGATGAAGGGTTTCACAACAGGGCTGAGGTTTTTTTCACTGTCTAAGGAAACACGGAATTTTAGTCTCCAGGGCTGTTATCTGGGGATGCTTTTAATGGACTCTGCAATTCTCTGCCACTTTTTTAACGACTGCTCTCTGAAATCATAGTGGTAAACTCTCCTAATTCATAGTAATTGCATGGATAATTAAATGATAACATGCTATGCAGTGTATGTACGTATTCATATACTGAGCCTCCCTTTCTCCTGTTTATTTTTGGGAGAATATAATTGTCAATAAATACCAATGAAACAAAACCACATGATCTGATCTTGTGCATGACCTGATCTTGCTCACCTTACTTGGATATAGTTCAGATCAGTATGGCATTGCTGGCACTTGTAGCTAAGCAAAGAATAAAATCTCATCTGTTATAAAGCAGAGGAGCTGATTCGATTTTATAATCACCCAGCAACTATGCATAGACTCCCACCTGTGGCTGTATTTGGCATCCAATTATTCCTGATGTGGAATATATCACCCATGGGAAGAATGTAAGAAATGAGTAAGTTCCCGAAGACTGCAGGGCTCTTTCCCTTAAAAAAACAAAACAAAACAAAAAACAAACAAACAAAAAAAAACCAACAAAAAAACCCACAAGGGTGAGCTTTGGCTAGGAGATTTAGAATGTAAAGGGGAAATAAACTAAGCATCAGCAACAGCTTGAAACTGTATGTTCTGTGTCAGATGAAAAATTGCTTTTACCAATGAATATTGTTTGTGTGGCTTTAAAATGTGTGATGTTCTGGTAGATCATGATTTCTAAGGTATAGATTTGTTTAGCTTTATTTGCATGTATCTATGTGTATATATGTACAAAAGTGTTGATGGGAAGTTTGAATATAAAATACTAAGATTCAAGTGTGATCTTTTTATAACAGTTGATGTTTTCTACTGAAATAACCAAATATACAAAAATTCATCATCAAATATTCAGTTGAATACTTTGAAAACTTTCTGACTCCTGTGAATAGCTGAAGACAAATTGCTCAGTAATAAATATCTTCTGACTTTGCCATCATAGCAATTCTCATGTATTGAGAAAAGGTACTTGAAGTCTAGGCATGCCATTGGAAAAGTATAGCAAACACTGCTCTAGAAAAACAGCTAGGCAGATTTTACTGGACAAAGAGTGTTGAAATACCCTTTGGAAAGATAGCATGGATTGTTTCTCTCTTGATTGACCTGCTGAGTAAGTCCTTATTCTTTGATAGGGTCAAAGAGAAACTGTGTCCCAGGCTTATTGTATAAAAAAGCTACAAACTAAGAAATCAGGTTTTATGTGAAAATAAGTATTGGAAGCCACAACCAGCACGCTTACTTTTATTAGAACTTCCTTTTTGGTTCCTGAGAACATACTAAGTTTATTGGAAGTATATATAATGATATGAAGGGACTTCCACACAGAGTTCTCATTTTAGAAATATACCTAATTTTATATATATATAAAATAATACATATGCACTGCAGAATTCTTCAGGAGTCTGTTAACATCTATGTTAAAGGAGCAGGGAGGACAAGTAACTTTGAGAGCAGGGTTTGTCAGTTCAGCAGTTTTTACTCAAGTCAAGAAATACATAGGCACTTCTAGGCAAAAGTACGCTTTCTTAGGAATGGCTTTTATTTATGTGGCTATCCTCTGAAAGGATAGCCTGTGGCTAAACCCAAGGGTGATAGCTGAAAATGTGATCTCATATGCACATAGCTGTGTAAAGAATGGCCCAGAATTTGTTGAGTTTGGGAGGGGGCATTCACTGTTTTCAGACAGGACTGGAACAGTGTAAAAGCTCTTCATTCTCCACGTAGACATGACTACAGAGTGGGAATCTGCCAGAACATTTTTGATTGTCAGATTTTGTCCACATCCTGGATGAAGGACAAAATAGATTCCCTGTTTTATCTGGTATGATTCTCCCACCCCCAAGGAATGTGTTAATATTTTATAATTTTGAAGAAATGCAGTGAGCGACATTAAATATTTACGTCTTTCCAAAGTCACACGGGTGCCACCAGGATATCTAGCTCTACATCACACATGCTCTAATTCACCCCAAACACCCACTGTTTACTAATCTTCAGCCCCCGTCTGTGCCGATAATGAGAAAGAGGAAATGGAAACAGCAGGGATTATATGCTACTGAGAAGTCCCAGTTTCTGGCTGTAATTCTTTCAACAAACTCTTGCCGACTGTGCTCCTGCTTTGAAGTTTGAACACCTCTGTATTAGTGTTTGGCTCTGGTGATTTGGCTGACAGATCTGGGCTTGGTTGGTTTATTTGTAGTTGCACGTTCACAGTTCCACACGATGGTTTACTCCTGCACTCGCCTGTGTTGTGCCTGCTCAAGGTCGGGGCAGTACAGATCATTTTGCCTGAGCACTGAGATGCTAATTACTCGAATTTGCTGGTGACAGGTACCAGATAGAAAACAGTCCCCACCATATCCACTGTTCTCTGTGTGTGTGTCTTTAGTCATAGCCATATTGGTGAATGGGGTGGGTTTCCATATAGTGAATAAATATGGCCCATTTTTATAAGGCAAAAAGTATGTGTGGGTTTTGAATGGTGGGTTTCAGCATGCTCTGTTAGTCTGGATCAGCATGTCCAGTATACTCAGATGTGTGGATAGTGCAAGTTTCTAATCAAAACGAAAAACCTCACAGCCCATGATTGCATTCTTATCCCCATAGCGCAGGACAAGCAAATAATTTGTGTAAATAGCTTTTACATCAGTAACATCTGTGTTAACATCTACTATTAACATCCCTCTGTAGCTTATCTATCAGGCCACTGTGCAACTTGTTATCACTGCTGGGGTGGTCCTTTATTCATAAATCAAACACTGTTTGATCCCATGGCAAGTGAGGGGAAGTCAATTTATGGTTTTAAAAATAACTTGTGCCATCTGCAGGGTTACTAACACATGTCTCCATTAAGTACCCAGGTGTATATAAAGGAAAGCTTTAGGTATGCTTTCCACTCAGAAGCTAAAGAGATGGTTTTGTCTTGTGTGTATGTGTGTATATATATGTGTGTGTGTGCTTAATTTGAGACACAGCAGTAGTTGCAAGTGGTTGACTTACACTAGATGACTGCCAAAAATCCTTGTTGGAGCTTTGCTCCTCTGAAAGGTGCCGGCCAAAGATTTCCCCTCATCTGTGACAAGGATGGAGAAATAAATGGTTTGTTTACAGGGGACGGAATTTATCGGGCTTCAGATGTTTCCCGTCTTGTCTTAGCGGCCCACAGTCGGAGCTGACAAACGCTCTGGTGTCAGCGGTGCCTCGGCAAAGCCCGCTGTGCGAGAGCTCTGTGGGCACGGTGGCCGCCCCGGTGTCACACCGCTGCCTGTGCAGCCGGGCCCGCCGAGGCGCTGCCGGCTCGGCCGGAGCAGCGCCCTGCCAGGCTGCTTTCTTTGGGCGCAGATGAAAAGGGGTCGGGAGGCTGCTGCGAGTTACCTGCTGGGTGAGCAAATTCCTCCCATCTTGAACAACCCCAAATGTCTAGGGGGGATATAAAAGTACGTTTGCCCCACCAGCAACTCCAAGCACAGATCTGGCACAGGCCATCACGTGTGACTAGATCCTCACAGAGAGGTTAACACATTAAAAGTGACTTTGTAAACGCAGCCCTCTTCTTAAAATGGAGAGAAATAACCCATCTCTTGTGAGGGATCCAGGCTGTCTGGAAGCTCCTGGGGGAGCAGCTGGGGAGGACAAAGAGGCACTGTGCTGAGAGCAAGCATGGCCACTTCCTGAACTCTTCAACTTCCCCTCAGCGCCTCTGAAGCTCGGGGCCCGGCGTATCATGTCTCTGCACGCCTACCGAGGGGAAAATGCTTAAGCTGCGTGAGCCTCACAGCGCTCTCAAGTGTCTTCCAGTGTAAATAATACCTTGGCCATTTGGCCCAAAAGCTTCAGTGGGGGCAGAGCAGGTGCATCTGCAGATCTGCGTTTGCACATGCTTTCCTGCTGCAGCTGCAGGAGCTCAGAGGTACATGCACAAGTAGGGGCGGTGTGTGAGTCTGATGCAGAAGCATCCATTTTATGGGCTAGGTTGTTGCGGTTTTTTTCAGTCATGCACGTATTTCCTTTTGCATGGGTGTCCTATGCATGTTTACACATAAAACACTTGTGTCTTTTATTAGATGGGCGTAATTTGTTTAATACTTAACTGCTGCTCTGTAAATCCTGTGTGTTGCTGCCTTTTTGCCAGAGCTCGCTCCTCTCACATCTCTGTGGGTAGGAGGGATTTTCAAAACTGTTGTTACTCCATTTCCAGTTATTTTAACCCCCCGATAAAAATTATTTGAGCTAGTTTGGCTCATTTGATGGTAATGAACTAGTGAGCGGTGGTAAGAAGCCCTGAGGCAGCAGATGGGGATGTAATCCCTGGCTGGTGGTCACCAGGAGGCTGCTCACAACATTGATGTCTTCATCTGGCACAGTTTAAAATTAAAGATGACATTTTAGTGAAAACCTCCTAATTTATATAGAAATTGCATAGAATTAATCTACCCATGGGCAAAGAAGCAGCTCCCATTGGCTTGCACTGTAGCTGTGGTTTTGTGTGACAGCCTGGGTAGTGGCAGAGCGAGCTTCCTGCTAGCATTTTTCTGGGTTTGCCTGAGAAAAAGGGGGGAAAGAAAACCTAATAAGCTTTTGACCACTAGATCAGCTCCTCAGTGTGGTCCATGGCACAGGCTGTGGAACCACTGTGCCAACACATTTGAGGCAGCTGTGGGGTACAGCGGGAGAGCTGAATGGTGGTCGCAGGACAGCCATGAAATGAGTGTTGCTGCCAAAGGCTTTGCATCCCAAATTTGCAGCATCACCGCCTGTTTGCTCTCTTCCTACCCTCAAGGTCTTCACATGCAACACTTAGGTACAGCTAAGACAAATCTGTGTCCCAGCAAAGATGTTTGCAGTCGGTCTGTAAGGGAACCCTCTGGGTTTGTGACCCACTGCTTTCACACAGGCCTTCCCAGGCTGATCAGTCCCCCAGGCACTGTCTGTTGTTATTTCAGCTCTCACTAAATAAAGGAATGTGACATTTATCTTTACCCCCCTCCGTTAGCTTGATTGAAGAGTGTTCAGCATTTTCCACAAGAAGCATCGTCCAGCAGAGCAGTATCTCCTTGCTGAGTCTGGTGTGACCATTCTGCCTCTACTCTGGCGTGATAGTCTTCAAACTTTATCTCTGAGCTGTGTCAGTAGTCTGCTGCTGGTGCACTTAGGGTTAGATTGCCTTTCCAAAATGTGTCTCTAAGAAAAATAAATCCTGATAAAGCACCACCTATTGACTGGTCCAGTATGTAAATATACTGCCCTAATCCAGGACTGTACTGTCCTTCCTTTTGTGGTATATGTTCAGGCCTGTTTGCCCAGTGCTAGATAACAATATGTGGATGCACGCTGCTACAACTGAGAAAATCTCTACTCTTCTGAAGACATAGACTACTTTTCATAGGACTGGAACTTCTGTTTGCTGTATTCAAATGAAAAGTATTTCTGAAAGTTGCTGATGACTGCATGTGTTTGAATTCATCAATTCATTACCACTCTGAACATTTGATAAACAAATATCCTTGAACTGAAATTTCCCACGCCTGCAGTGTAATTACATTCTCCACTACTGCATTTGTTTCCCCTTTAAAAGAAGGGGGGGAGGGACACTGAGCATACTGTGACAGGATCACATTCAGCATTTGGTATTAATATAAAGAAATGGTACAAAAAGGTCCATTGACTCATGGAGTGACTCAGAAGGCAGTAGAGGAGGGTTTTCTGGCTATGCAGAAATGTCAGTGGTTCAACATTAGATCAGAAATTTCTTTAACACAGTTGTGTTAGAGAGGGACAGTTAGTTGTTTCATCTATGTTAAAACATAAGCAAAGTGAGTCTAGCAAGGTGCAGTGAGGAAGTGTGTGTCACATGCTCCTCTACAGGAAACGAGACTGAAGCTGCTGGGGAAGTTCAGAACTGGGCGACCTCCAACGGATTCAAATAGCACAGGTTAGTTTTCTTAAAACATCTCTGTAGCTGTCCTACAGGGATTTTGCACGTGTATTTTCACTGATTTTTGGCAGCACTGCATAAGGAGTGGTCTGTGTAGCAGTTGTGGTAGCAGGTAGTCAGTAGCATGGGATTTCAGAGCAGAATTCTACAGAGCAAAAATAGGAAGCTCATCTGTGAGTTCACTTGGTTTGTGAGAAGCTTGGAGCCTGCCTTGCAGTACAACTGCAATGTGGACCTGAGTCACATCAGAAGCGTGAATGAAATCTTCTCTATCTTGTTAATACTTTCATAAAATAAGTTAAAGGTCTGGATTTTTAATAGAAGTGTTCAGTGTTAATAAATACCAGAAAGCGCTTTTTGAAGCACAGGTTAAAATCATTTGGTGTAGTGAAGATTTCACTTAGTTTGTTTTGGCTGTACCAAGTATATAACTCTGCTCTTTGATTTTACTGGCGTAGTTTCTTGTTAAGGTGTTCTCTCCTTCCTGGTGATTTCTGTCGAGAAATTGCATCACCGCTTTTCTGTGCTGGAGGGTTTTGACGTGGGAGCGCATTGCATCAGGAGTGAAATGAGGCTAGGCTGGTGCTGGAGAATTTGGGAGCTCTCAGAGGGAGACTCTTTAATGGGATGTATGTTTTGTACTCCTGCACAAAAATATATTTGTAACTTTTAAATATTAGGCAATCGTGATTAATTACAAATCTTAAATGCAAAATTGGAGTGAAAATTACAAAGAAAACAACCTTCAGGATGATAAAATGTATAATGTAGTAGTAAGTGCACAGAACCTGAACTAAAACTAAATCCCAGCGTGGGGTCCGTGTGCTGCTGGGACAGCGTGGGGAGGAGGAGGTGATGGCCTCCCAGCCGTCTGCAGCAATGGTGGCTGGAGGCCAAGGTGCTGGCTCTGCAGAGAGAACCCCCTGCTTGCCCAGGGTCACAGCTTGTGAGGCACAGGGGCTGGGACAGGGAGAGTGGCAGCAATCTAGCACGAAATGCAGCTGCTGGGGATGCCAGTGCTGTAACAAGGCCATGCCAGGCATTAAAATCGGAGATCTGAGCGTCAGGCGAGTAGTCCTAAACCTTCCCATACGTCTTAACAAATATTTTAAAAAATATTTCCCTGATCACGTAGAAAACGAGACTAAGTTGCACAGTTCTTTCACCCTCCTCGTGTCACCTAGTGCATTCATCCTGATTTCAGCCAAGAAACATCTGCATAAGATGAACGTAGTGGCTCATGGTGGACCAGGCTGCCACCGCCTCCTGCACGTGGGGTTGGATGCTGCACCTGGTCCTGCTGCAGGGCGTGGAGGGTCTTGGCGAGCTGGGAATAGCAGGGCCCGGTTTCTGGGCAGTGAAAGAGCTCTGTGGCTCAGCCTTGCGCAGCTTTGCTCTCGTATTTCAAGCTTTGGGGTTTTATATGCAGAGGAGGCTTTGGCCTTAGCTGGTCTCCTCTGCTTCTGTAAAACCAGCAAGTTTTCAGAGAGCCAAAGTTCTGCCCCAGATCAGCCTTTCTGATGTATTAGGGTTTATAGCCTTCACTGGGGCACTGTTTAACTAGGAATGTGATTTAAAAGCAATTTAGTAAAATCCCACTGCAGACATTTTCATTTCAGCCTAATCCTGTCTTATAGTGGCTCATCTCAAATAGATTAGGAGTTGTTCTAAGCTAAATATAATGGCTTGTAAATAATATATTTGAGCCTCCACGCGGTGGCTTGTGCCAGGTATTTGAAATGGAATAAAGAAAAAAACCTGATACACTTTCCTAAATAAATAAACCCTAACACTTCTGCTCTGCTACCAGGAGTGAACATAGGCAACCAGGATTGGAAGAGCAGGAAAGCTGTTGAAGAGGGGGAATTTCTGAATGGGCCCTTTCCAGCAGCTTGTATTATGAAAACCAGGGAAAGAATGTTTCTTCCTCTAAAAAATTAAAAAGGAAATCTGCAAAAAGAGGAAAGGGAATAAAGAGTACAGACTAAACAAAATGAATTAAATATGCATTGGAATGAGAGAGAAGGAAACCAAAAAGAGAAAATAATAAAGAATGGAACCAGATGGGGACAAATTCTGTGCTCAGGAAGATCAGGCTTCTCTTCTGCTGTACTTCAGAAGGAAGAGACACTGTCAACATGTATTTGTGCATATATTATCTATGGAAGAAAAATTCATTTTTCTGTTTGATTTTTTTAATTGTTTGTTTCTTTCCCTTCAGCAGTGTTTGTACAGAAGTTTGTTGATTTGAGGGAGCTTCAAAGTTAGATGAAAGCATCATTAAAGGATCTTTAATTCTGCAAATAAATAGAATAAACCACTCAGTGTCACCTTAATCACTGGCTGGTTTTACTCCCCAGAAACTACTCGGCTGCATTGCACTGTTGGACTTGTGTTCACCGTGCACTTGGATCCATAGCACAGGGTTATTCTACTCTCTGCAAGGGAAAAAGTGGGAGTTGAGATGTGTAACACCAGCTAATGCAAGCCTGAACTGCCTAGGCCAGTTTCCGAGAGTTTATAGCAGAATCCCCCTGTGGGTTTCATTTCACCACGTGGTGTATGCAAAGGTTGTATGGCTGTGAGGGACTGGGGTCTTGAGACTGATTTCTGAATAGAAGTAAATCTGTAAAATGCTGAATGGCTACTGTTCTTAGATTTTATTTTTAAATGACTGGATTTTAAAGGTTTTATTTTGTTCTAATACTAAATACATCAAATGGACAAGTGTATTTTTTGCTGGGACATTATTTGCAGCACATTTGTCATGTCTTCCAGGCTGTTCCCTCCCCTTTTCTTCCCCCCACACATTTGTTTCAGCTGTTGCATGCATTTGTCTCTAGCCTAAACTATAGAAACCTCCTTATTACAAAGCTAGTTGTTGAACCATGTCTCTTACGAGGAGCAGCTGTTGTAGTGGGTAACTCTGTTCAGTCTTACCATCACATCCATGGCTTTTTATGCCTTTCTGTTTTCCTTCCCCATTTATATTGACTTTTACTGTGTATGCTATGCTGAAGTTGAAAAATTTGTCTTAAATTTGTTTGAGAACAAACTGGATCCTTTGGCCTCAGGGAGCGATATGGAGAGCCCAGCCAGTGTGTTCTCCTGCTCTGATTCCTCTTTAGAAGGAGGGGGGGCCTCTTCTTTACAGTATACTACCACTTTCTCAAGCAGAATTTCTAGTTATGTAAGGAAATACATAATAGATACATGCTCAGGCTCTGTGATCCCCAACAGTTCACAACTAATAGTTTTTCCTTTCTTCCTTGCAGGATTGTGCAACCTGGGAAATGTTATTGCAATTTAATTAACTTCAGAAAGTGTATTCTGGACTGAATTGACCAGACCTCCTTTTCTATGCCAGCACATCCTGCTGGTGCCCAGGTAAGAGCCTGTGGGGTTTGCACTGCGAGAGGATGGGAGTGGGTGGGAGTCATGGTGTGAGCAGCAGCACAGGAAGTGTCTCTGGTGTCATTCCTGGCCTCTGAGAGTCAGAAGCCATAGAGCCATCTCATGTCTTAGGTTGCACTGTGACAATACAGGAGTCTTCTTCTCCAGGGCAGGTTTAATGGCAGTACCAGTTTATGGGCATGCTCTGATGTGCCACACCTTTCCTCGTGTCAGATTTAGGTGCCTTAGGTCGCATCAGATTTTATGCCAAATCCATAGCTTTTAACATGTGCAGTGGGTTATTTTCTGTTTGTTTTTTTTTTCCATTCTACTAGTACAAGGCTAATAGTGAAGGGATTTAAGGCTCGGCAAGTAGGTCAGGAGACCTAAGGTATGATATGATCAGGCACAATGAATCTGTAGTTGTCCTGACTTAGAGCAGACAACATTACACTTGAAAACTGCACAGTGAAGCCTGCAATGTTTACAGTTTGGTGCTAATGAACAGGTATAGTATGAAAGAGTTCGCTGAGACACATGGTTAATAAGAAAGAAAGAACAGTGTGTTTACTTTTCTTTAAATTTTATTTTAATTATTTTTAAATTTTTTTATTTCTTCTTGGTTTTGTTGCAGCAGAAGCTCCATCAAAAAGCATGTGCTGTAGATAGGCTGCAATGTACTGATGTAGAGCTGGTGCAGTGCAGTTCAAGTATTTCCTATCTCAGATGCTTTGTGCTGTGAGCCCCAATTGTGGCTTCTTTATGATTAGTGGGCCAGGTAGAAACTGATGCTGGGAGGGTCCCAGCGGTGTTTGGGATTTTGGTTCTCTGTTGACATGAGCACAAAACCATTCAGGGTTTCTTTTAGATAAGGTCTATAGCTGGTCCCTGTGGGCTGGTGCTTTGATGTAGTTTCAGCAGTGCACTTGCTTTGGAAGCCACAGTCTGAAGAAATCTGGGTGCCAGGCCTGGGAGATGTGAGAGGGAAGAGCTAGCCCCAGGAACAGCCAAGTGTCTCACTTCCTTTGTGGCACCACAACTCTTACCAATCATGATGGACTGCTGCTGGATGAGGGTTGGTGCGAAGACCAGACTCTTCTTATTCAGAGGGTTATTCCATAGGGCCAGAAAAGATGGTACTTCTGTGTGGTCAGTAGTCAAACATACCTGTTTGGGTAGGAAGGGATGGCCTGTTGGAAGAAGGGAGACATGCAGATACGGAAAATATGAGTATTTTTAAACTGACATTTATAAATTTACAATGCAATACTGAGATAAAGATGGTGCATTTTGTCACTGTCACCCATTTCACATATGATAAGGAATTATGTAAGGTCCCAGGAACAGCAGTAATGATAACAAATTACCAAAATGAGCACAAATACCACCTATGAGGAAAGACTGGCAGAAATATGACTGCTTAGCCTAAAGATGAGAAGTTCAAAGAGACATGTAACCAGTTTTCAAATAGGCGTGAAGAGGAAAGGAATTAATTCTTCTATGCATCACTTGTAAATAGTATGAAAAATAGTAAATGATATCACAGCAAACGGAGGTCTAAATAAAGTACTGGGGAAAGCTTCATTGGCTGTTAGGATAACAAGATAGATGACTGAGGGATATTGCAGAATTTCCATCAGTGGAGATTTTTAGAGAAAAAAAGATACGAATACTGCCAGGAATGATATAATCCATAGTGACTCAGGGGAAGGGTAGATGCCCTCTTCCAGCCCTGCTGCCTGTTGTTCTGTATTTCAGTCTCCTTGTTGACAGTGACTTTGAATTTTTCTGGTTATTGATGAAAGTTGAATAGTTATTTTAAAGGCAATAAACATTTCCATATGTAAGGTACAGTACATTTCATACTCCACTTTTCAGAGAGGGAATGGAAAATGCTGTTTCTGATTTTTCTCTTGGAAGTAAACAGATAAAATGAGTGCATTATACTCTGCACTGTGTTGTACTCTGCACTCATAACTAATGAGTTATCATTAGCAGCTGGCAAGGTAATGACCAGGTCTGCTCCTGGCGTAAGAGGGAGACCTGAAAAGGCAGGCCCTGCTGCTTTCTCAGGTGAACAGGTGTGGGAAGCCAGGAAACTGCTCGCTTGTGTCACAGATCTCAAAAGGCTCGTACTAATGGCAAACTTCAAATTCATGCTGGCTGCACAAAACCAGCTTGGTGTGCACCGAACAGCATTCCCTAATAGCAAGTTTTGATGGATCAAAGCTCACCTGAAGAAGCGTTTGGCTGCAGAGTTCAGGCTTTGTTCACGCAGCAGCCCTGATGCTGCTGTACCCTTTCTGTGCAGAAGCAGGGCTTTCTCTGTGTGGTGGTGCCGGCACTGGCACTCCCTGTGACCCAGCCTCCTGTGAGCCTGCCTGCTCACAAAGGCCTTGGCCAATGTGGAAGAAAGCAATGATCCCTGCACCATCATTTTTTGAGGACTGCCAGTCATCAGGGCTGCAGTTAAAAGAGAAAGTAGACTTCATGAGAGTATATCATGTCTTATAACCTAATAAAACCAATACAAAGCTTCCTTTCAGCTTTGAAAGAGTTCCTTTCTGAGTTTGATCCAGATACTACAGCTCTCTTGAGTTTGGAAAAAAATTTCCTTTTATATGGGAGCTTGTGGCCTTCAAGTGGCTCTTAACTCTCCGTCTAATTACAAATTCTGGTTTTGAAAGCAAAGATGTTAGGAGTTATGTGTCAGTCTGCGATATGCTAACCTTAACCTTCAAATTTACTTAAAATAAGGTTTGGTTTTGCCCCTGCGAGCTAACCAAATCATTTGGCCAGTTTGACAAGGGTTTTGGCTGTATTTACAGGATTCAGCAGATGTGATGATAACTTTAGCTAGGGTTCAACAACTGTGACAGGCACTCTACAAATAAATTTAAGGGGAAATGGGTTGCCACCCTTCAGTACCTGCTGTTTCAGGGCACCTGCACTGAGCACTCTGGCCTGCAGGGACCAGTTTGTTTTCTCCTCTGAACTGCTGGTAGACTGGCACTAGCAAGGACAAATTAGAGCAATCCTGTGGAGTAAGGATTTGTTAAACGTTCTCAAGAGGAAATGCGAGTGCTGAATGATGGTATGTGGCTTTTGGTTTTGTGGGTATGTTTTCATGGCAGTGGTATGTCATACATACTCTTTTTTTAGCTTGAACTACACTAAACTACTACTTTTATGCAATAAACCTGTATTTGGAATACCAGCAGGAGCTCAGCTAGACCAGCTACGTTGAATGGAGGCCAGTAACCTCCAAAGGCAGCTGTTGCCTGGCTCCCAGTGAGTTCCTGTGCCACCGGTGTGGCAGGCTGCCTCAGAGCTGCCAGCTAACACGGAGGTGCCATGCTGGCTGGGCACCACTTCCAAAACACTGGCAAGAGCCGGGAGCCGCTGCTGACCCTGGAGCAGCGGGATGAGGCACCTTGTCTCTTCTCAAGCAATGGCTTGCGGCTCCTACCGAGTGCAGGCAAGAGGTGAATTTGTCCCTCTTGGCATGTTCACCTTCTTGGCACGTCTGCCTGGGTCTGACCCATGCAGTCACTAGATGTGGCCTCACATGGGGTGTCACTACTGTGGCCTGAGCCCCCTGGCAAACCCATGCCCTCCAGGGCAGGCACCCACCTGGCACACTGCCTTTGGCTACACTTGCTGCATGGAAACATTTGGTTGTTGAAGGGTGTAGAAAACAGATATAAATATTTAAAATAAAATGCAGATAACTGAATAGAACCTCTTAGTTTTTACTCAGCGTGACTTGGGCAAACGCTCTCTTTTAACCTGTGTTGACTGAACCAGCTTTGTAACTATTAAGTAGGGGGGTGCTGTGTGTTTCCAGCCTGGGTAGCTGCAGTAGGCAATGGAACTGTGCTGTTTTCCCTCTCAGGAAGGCAGTGCAGGACATGCTTCCTGTTTGTGTAGGAGAAAATCAACTAGTTTGTGTCCTGAGCTGTGAAAGACTTTGCCCTGCCTGGTTTTTTGGCAGAATCCATTAATAATCATTCTTTCCAGCTTCTCCTCTTTGCTCACTAGCTAAGTACTTGCCATGTGCAGCTGTAAAAAGTTGTTTCCAAAGAGAGATAAATTGGATCAAAAACTTCTGTAACTGGAGATGGGGAGGAAAGCAGAAGGGCGTTTTCAATTTGTTGTCCTTGGTTGCTTTTCGTTTGATTTGTGCCATGCTTTGAGCTAGAGCCCTTTACAGGGCTGTGTGCCCCCTTGCTTGCCTGCATCTGTGTCCTGCCAGTCTTAGCTGGAGCAGCACCAATTCACTCATGTCCCTCGTGGGACCAGGGATAATCGGGGCAGTTGGCATCAGTCAGAGAGCCCTGTGCTGTCAGCAGAGCCATGTCAGTACATTAGGGAAGCTTGGAAAACATAAGCATCTAGCAATCGAATTTAGGTGCCTAAGTTGGAAAATTTAATTTGGATACCAAAGTTATTGATTGGCAGTTACAGTTTTTCAGGACATTTCTGTTGGAAATATTTCCTAATTAAAACCATCAGTTTATCAAAACCTTTTCCCCCGCCCAAGATCAAAGGTGAATTTGGCACAAAATTTAAATTTCATAAATAAAAAATTCTAAAATGAACTTTTAAAAGAAATTCAGGATACCTGAAGCCAAATATATGATCTGCTAAAATATGCGCTTCTACCAACAAAATGATTGGGTTGTTTTTTAATTCCTTACTAAGATAGAAATCTCTTCAAATCTCAAACTTGGACGAGACATAAAAATAGTTTCCCTCTCTCTCTTTTCCCCACATTATTAAACACACACAAATTTTCGTGCCTCTCCAGGTAGATCAGGGAATTTAAATTCCTGCATTGTCTTTCATGTAACATTAGAATTGCTTTGAGTTTGAAAGAACCACAGACTGATGAAAACCAGGACTGGTACCTTGCCATCTATTAGGTAATTGCCAAAACAAGTAGAACAGCCTATTTCATAAATGAACTCTTCAGAAGGTATCTTTACTTAGAGGGCTTCCATCTGAACGATGAAACCTTGGATTAGTTATAGGCAACTTAACTGTGTGCCCTTACTGTAGGTGTTTAATTGGCATCCCGTGCTGCAGATGTGTGCTGTGTACTTGGATGCATATGTGCAAATTTCATGGTCCCAATATCACTGAGTATTCAGCTGAAGGTCCAGGTGTATAATCTGAAATCTCCAATTCAATGTTCTCTCACCTATATTTCATAAATATCAAGTCCTGCTGCAAAAGTAGATGAAAGGATTTATGTAAAAATGGCTTTGCAAAGTTATTTTGAGTAAAATTTTTATTGTAGCTCTGTTCTAGTAAATGAAACAAGGTGCAATTGTGGTTGGTCAATACGTTGATCTCAGCTTGGCTTATAATGATATAAATATGAAGAGTATTAGTGTTGCCTGGATTTTGTTCTTTGCATTTTGGCAGCTTATTTATGAAATAATTGAAACGTCTCTTAGCTGTACCTTTCTTTTTCCAAGTGACTTTTGACATTTTTTTCTTGCCAAAAGGCAGCGTTGGAAATACTTAACAGAAAAATTCATCCTTGTATTACTCAGGATGTTTTCCAGATTGGACCAAATGGAAATTGCCGGTGATAGGAACAGCACATGAGAATTGTTGGTGATTGCACACATGCAAACTCAGATGCTGAACGCTAAGGTCTCTCCTATTACCCATGGAGAGGTGTTCAGTGTGCTGTGGGTTAGATTTTGCCTGCTTTGCAAAGAGACAAACTAGATCCAAACAGAGGAGGAAGAATTTCAGGTTTGTCCTTCCACTGCTTCAGCTGTGGATGGGAATCTGAGTGAGCAGCCCCCGGGGTGTCTGACTCCTTGCCTTGGTATCTCTCTAAACACCACTCCACAGGTTCCAAAAGCCCCTGGGTTGGAGCTGACCTGCAGGGCACTCACCAGGCCACTAATTTGCTTTGGAACAGCTCTTCCCAAGGAGTGAATCTAGAGCAGGAGATCCTCTGCAGGGTTTCTATACATATTTCCATTAGGCAGCAGTTCTCTTTGTCCAGGAACTGGTGTTGGAGGCAGGGAAGTGCTGGTCAGCTCAGAATAAGGCGTACGATGGATTCAGCAGTTCAGTACTCAAGAGGAAAAGATGAATCTTTATCGTCCCTGCTGGTAGTCTGCTTTAGCCCTAGAGCTTCAGCTGGCAGCCCTCATCATTTATCATGCAGATTCTCATTACTACTTTGGGAACATATTTTCTTCTGGTAGAAGACTTCTTAGGTCTGGAATGAAACCAAAGCAGTTCCTAGCTAAGGACAGCTGATTTTTTTTTTTAATTAAAAAATTAGACTCTTAAATTTAAGCTGTTCTTGTTGTAGTTCCAACACAATTAATATGAGTATAAAATCTGTTTTTTAAAACAGAGAAAACGATGGTCAGATGTAGTAGATTTTTGTATATGATACAAGGAACCAGACAATATAGAGATAATGGCAACCTTCAGTCTGCTTTACCTAATGGTTCCCTAATGGTTATCTGGTTTGTTAGTTTTGAACAACTCATCTAAAGATAGTTTTTGAGTTGTGTTATTGAACATTTTTAATAGCAGTAATGTATTGCTTCCTCTATCTATATCTCTGAAGTTGCAGGAGATGTTTACTGCTGGATTCCAATCAAGCAGATAGTTTGGTGGTGCAGGAACATAAAGTTTTGGCTTTGTTTTTAATATGGATTAGAACAAGGCATCATTTGCCAGTACTGCCGGGATATTAGGTGATCGTGTAATTTCACGTGTGCAATAAAGTGTTTTCAGTAATATTATTGCTTTTCTTTGTTGGTTTAAATTAATCCTTTTCAACCCAAAACTTGTATGGTAAGACATTTAAGATTAAAATTAATGTCTTATCCTTGACTTACCTTTTGGTTGGGTTTTTTATTGCTTTGGATGCAGTTTCTAAGGTTTTGTAGACCATTTAGAACAGATGATGAACTTTTGGCCACAATATCTTAAGTAGTTTGGAGTGAGCTAAGGTTGCTCCAATGTGGAGAAGGGGTGATTGAAGTCCCAGAGTTTGGGGAGGGGTTGTTTGCTCAAGAAAACTCTTTCTTTGCTTCAGATTACTTTTTGTCCCCTCTTTTCCCTCCCTTTTATTTTTTCCATCCTGATTTTAAAGTCTCTTCCACAGATTTGTTTTTATATTGCCGAAAACCTTTAAAAATAATTGCTGAAACCATAGCAGCCCATCTGAAAGCTTTCCGAGACACAGTATGAACTACAGAGCAGGCCAAACCTCAGAGGGCAGAGGCTCTTTTCCAAGCAAGGAAAAATGGATGCTGAGAGTTTCTTTGAATGTTTGTGCAAATGGATGCTTTGTTGTCCAGCTTTGCATGTGTGGATGCCCAGCATACGTTGCCCAGCTTCATGTATGTCAGCATTTTGGGAAGTGGAAAATGGTTGTAATTTTTAATTACTGTAAGCTAGCATGTAAAACTTGTAAGACAGTTTCATTTTGCAGCTGTTCTCAGAGGAGGATCTAAGATAAAATACCTACCTTGGTAAATACTAAAAGAATGCAAAGTAATGGTATATTTTGTGTACATTCATTTATAACTGGGTAAACTGAAAATTTTCAATTGCTTTATTTGCAAACTTGTACTAATTCCTTAGGGAATGTGAACTGTAAAAAAGTAAGTGTTTTGTAGCAGCCCAACAGAGTCTACAAAGAATTTAACTTTTCCTGGCCACCTTACTGAAATAAACATTTAAACTGCAGATCAAATGCTGTTTTACAGCTTTTTGGAGTGGAGGTCAGAGAAGGTTTGTGAACACAGGGGATACAAGTCATATGCAGAATGAGTTCTCATTTAGTACCTAGTCAGTTAGTAAGATGTGATGTGAGTTTCTGTTCAGTTTGTGGTCTGTGAGGAGCACAAAGAGGGTAAGTTATGGGAAGTTTTTCAGCAGGTTGTGGTCCTTGGAGACAGAGGACAGCATATCTTGCTGGTTGCTCTCCCCAGGTTCATGGAGCAAGCCACCAGCAGTGCTGAACACAAGGGATGGCTGTGGTCCTTGCTCCACCAGCCTTCCTGATCCAAAAGATGGTGTTGTGGGAGTCAGTGCCAGCCTTGCTTGCTGACTGTAACACTTTTCAAATTCATTACTTACGTGCAAATAGGATTTGGTGCCTCACAAATGATCTGGTTTAATGACTAACCCCGAGCTACAGTGCAAATCTCTGCACAGGAGAGAACATTAAGGGACTTCATGGGATGCACTCTTCTTAATCTCTTAAGTCTGATTTCAAAAAGTTCAAATGCTTCAGCAAAGTCAGAAAGTACAATGAGTGTCATCCAGTCTCCTCTGAAAACTGGCCTGAGCCTTCCCATGAACTCTTAATGAGAATAAATTCAGGCTCTCCGTCTCCATCCAGTTTAGTGGGGGTTTCTCAGCACTTTGCAGTCTCAGATAATTCAAAATTAACTTTCAGAATGGAAAATTAGGATTTTTTTTTTTTTAATTAAAATCTCTACCAGACCTGGTTGCTGGTTTCTCACAAAACTGATTTATGGGTCTTGCTGCGCTGAACCGAGGCTTTTATTGACAGTAACCTGGCTCTGAGGTGGTGGTTTTTCTGCACTGTCTGTGGCGGAGCAGGCTCCCTTATATTATGCAGATCTGGGGCTGGCTTTTGTTTTGTTTTTCCCACACTCCAGGCAGATCAGTCTTTGATTGCTCCTCTAATGACAGGTATTCAGGTTACTCTAATTTATGTCAACACCTGGGCTGTAAAAACTAATGCACTCTTGCTTGTGCAGTTGGTCTTTCCCCGATGACTGCCCAGGCCACTTAGCTTTTTGTTTGGGCTTTTGATGTGAAATCTGAACTGATCTCTGTGCACTGTAGTTTTTCAACATTCTTGTAGGAATATTGCAACATTTATAAGAGACAGGGATTGGAAAACGGTGCTTGGAATTCATTCCATATGTCTGGCCCTTATATGCCTCAGATTTCCCCTTTAGAAGCAGTTACTATTTTAATATCATTTTATAGATGCTGCCTTTAGTAGATAAGCCACAATTCACTGCATGTTTAGTAAGACTTAGCTGATTGTGTTGAAGAAAATGCTTTATGTTAAAAAAGTCTATTTGAATGCTGAAGCCAATTAAATTCTAAACCTACACGTACTGAGAAATAAAACAATCTGACAGTGTGGGAGATACTTGATCCTTTTCTATAAGTAGCCGTTATTGTAAAATGTTTTCGACTGCAGCTTCGTGTCATCCTATTGATAAGAGAAAGATGAATGAAGGCACCATCAGCAATGGTGTTATGCAGGTCACATCATTATTAATTTAGTGCCCTGGGCATGGAGAGGATGTGGTGTGGGGTGTCCCACAGCTCCCACAATGTAATCTGCGGCTCCAAACTGGCTCTTTTCATCCCAGCCTCAGGACTTGCAGAGAGAAGCCCCTCTCCTTTTAACTACTGCTTTGAAGGGGACTGCAGCACACCAGTTGGCAGCTGTGGGCAGCAGAAGTCCACCAGCAAAATCCCAGCGATTGTTCTCCATATTTGATTGCTTTTTTGACTTTTTTCTGTGCGTACTGAAAGTTGCAACAGCTCAAATGTCCAAAAAGGACTCTATTCAGACTAATTTATGGTACTTTTGGTCTGTTATGCCATGAAAAAGTGGATAGAAGGGAAACTGATCTCTGTCAATTATTTTCAAATAGCAGGATTGCTGTCATGTTACACAAAGCAAACAGTGGTCAGAGCTGTAACAACCTAGAAATAAAAGTAGAGGCATAGGTGGAAAGGCAAAAGGTGGATATGCTCATGTAAACAAAAGCTGTTTTCCCATGGTAACAATCTGGGGATTCCAAGGGCCAGACCATGCCTCTCTGCCTCTGGGTCACCAGGTGTGGGTTGTGGGAAGCATCCCTTCCTGCCCCTCGCTGTTTGCTGCCTGCCACTGCCAAGCCATGAGTGACCCTCTCTGGTCAGAGATGACTGGTGCCATGTTGTGAGTATAAGATGGTGGGAAAAGTCCTGTTCTTAAGTGCAATTATTTTTATTCTGATTTAGGACTGAATAATCTGGAGGCAATACTCAAAAATCCATAATTTCTGAACTAGCCTGTTCACCCTCCCAATAGCTCCTCAAGCTTAAAATGGCTCATGTTTTAAGGAGAAAGCTGTGTGGTGCTGAGCAGCCACATGACACTGAGTGATCACTACTACAGTGATGAGACACTGGAAAAAGCAGCTCCATTGCAGAGAAGCTCTTGGGCTATGTGTTAGGAACACTATTCTGTGAAAACAAAATGTTCACGAGGAGGAACAGATGAGGGAATAAGCTGGAGAGAGACATCAGGTCCTTCAGTGCCGCAAGTATGTTGTCCCTGTGTGAGAAGTTGTCCCTGTGGCCTCTCCAGAGCACCAGGAATGAAGTGTCCCTTTCTTTAGGTCTGACGCTGGTTGCCTGCAGCCCAGATGAATCCTCCTTGGCTGTGCTGGGGCGGTGTGCCTGGATAACTGCCTTGAGTGTTGTTTCCAACACTCAGCTTGGCTGAGGGCTGCTGTGGATGGTAGATGCTGGAGTGTTGCAGGCACCTCTGCTCTGTCCTGGCCTCCTGCTGAGGAATGACACACATGTGCCTGTTTTAAAGCACTGGAGACTCCCTCCTGAGGTGGCGGGTGCAGGGGCTTTGCTCCAGGTGCCCTTTGCAGGGCTGAGGTCCTGTTTCTCAGGACCGGGTTGCTGTGGTAGGGAATGTGACCTGACCCTTGTTGTCTGAGCAAACAGGAATATTTTTGTGCAAGTCCTCTGAGCACACTGTCTGAAAGAAATCATAGGAGTATGGATTAGATGTAAGCAATTTCTGTTTTCAGTATGTCAGATACTACTTTCTGCTAATAGTGTGTTTGCTCTTACATTATCAGCTTTTCTCAAGTCAACATCTGAATGATTAAACTGGCCAAAAGCGTAGCTGTTTCTTCCTAACAGGGACTATATTGGTTACTAGAGGCAGTCGTCCAAAGCTCGCCACTGCCTGTGATCCTCTGCATATCTTGAAAAATATTTCACTGAAAATAGAAATATTTTTAAAATACTTGGATTAAAACAACATTCTGACATCATAGCAGCCTATTTCTTAGCTGTAATTTTCCATGGATGCAGCACCACTGCATTTTCTTCCTATAACTCTCGATTGTGTTTGACAGATGAGGTTTTCTGGATGCAATTTGCTGTGGACCATAGGGGCATCTGGCTGTTACTGCCCGTGGCACCCTGTAGTCATGTGCTGGCTCGGGGATCTGTTGACTCACTTGTCACTGACACACACAGTAACCTGCTCTGTTACTGTGTTCCTGTGGTGGTAGGAAGTAGATGCAAAGTGTTTAGGGGGTTTTAGGTCTCTGGGGAATTGCCCAGTGTGAGCTGCTGAGCATGCTGCCTGGAGGATCTCTGCGCTTGGCTGGATGCTCTGGGATGAGGGAGGTGAGCATGAGGGGTGTGGAGGAAGATGGAGATGCTGTAGGGTTGACAGAGTGCAGGGGCCTGGGATAACATGCATACAGGTGTGAAAGCACCTCACAGCATCCTCACGTTTTTTTCCTAACTAGTCATATCCTTTGTTTGCTCTTGTTATTTATCTTTACTGGTCCTACTAGCTCCCCAACACCTGCACCTTTCACACCCCTCTTACAACGGTGTAACTGAGCTAAACTAACTCTACAGTTTATTGAAAAAGGTATGTCCAAAACAAAACAAAAAAAACCATATCCTCTCTCTACAGCCTGTATAGGGCAGAAAAGATGCTCAGTGTGATACTGGCTTGACGTCTGTTTCTTTCCCAAGAACTACTCCACGCTCTTCTGCCAGAGACCTCCAGGCTCTTGCCTTCCACTTCTCCCCATTTTGGTCCCTGCCTGTAGTAGGATGGTGTCCCACATCACTCACTGCCAAACTGGGAAAGGTGCACTTCCCTACGGGAGATCCTCCTGGTTTTGTTCAGCTTGGGCCAAATCCTGTTTCAGGGCCATGTAGACCTCATCCACTTTCCCATGTGCCTGTGAATAAACCTTATCATCCATCACCCCACCAATGGCAGTTTGTGGAAAAAGAAAGGCAACTCTGGCTCTGGGTCTAGGCAAGAGCTCTCCATCACTGACTGGTACAGCTCCTCTGCCCTGGCATTTTGTGTAAGGGGTGGCGTTTTTCAGTATGGTGGATAGTCATACTCAAACCACTCATTTCGGGTACTGTGGAGTTTCCTTGAAAGGCCAAAAGTCCCCAGTAAAGTAGGCTTCCTCCCTCTGACAGTGGCAGCTCCCCAGAATTTCCCTGGGTCTCAGACATCCAGAGTAACTTCTCTGTTGGTCTCTCTTTTGGCTGTCCAGATCTCTGCAAGTGCTTTTAAGGGTGAAAAGTTACTGCCTCCTTATGCTACCACAGCTTCCTCCAGACAGGATAGGACAATTTACATTCTCACACCCTTGTAATGTCCTGTCTCAGGCCACAAAGTCTTGTAATCCTTGCACCAAAAGGATTGTCTTCTCAGCCAAAAACTATTCTTGAAAGACCAGTCACTGGTGTTAAAGGACCCAAAAATACTGACAGTAACATTTTAGATGGCACTTTGTTCCCCTGGAGCTCCTCAGATTCAAAAGTTTTATCTCAGTTAGGAGAATGAAAATCCCAGCTCTCCTGCTAAATATAGGCTTGTTATACAGCAGTCCCCAGTGTCTCAATTAAAACTTGTATCAGGTTGCTTGAGTGCCAGACAGGCTTTTCACTCCTCTATGTGCAAATGATTGAGGCCAGAGAGTCTCCTAAATATTCTTTCTTCACCCTGTAAGGGAGTTCTTCTTCAGTATCTTCCTGCAGCTTCATGCTCAACTGAATTTGGTTTGGTACCCTTGTTGAACTCTTTAGGGCCTTAAACTCATCTATCTGTATGGTCTGTTTATAGATTTCTATGTATTTAGAAAGTTTAATAAAAGGAGAAGAAGAAAAATACCAGATTTTTTCAGGGGGATTTACTGGCATGGTGTTGCATGGGAGGAGCACCTTCAGCATCCTCTAAAGTTCTCGTTCACACTGTGCCACACTCCTGGACTGACTCTTGGGGCAGGCAACCCCTCTGGCCTTGGGAGGATGTGGTGGTGGAACGTGGGACATGTAGACTTACTAATGACTCAGGTCTGCCAAGGAAAGTGGGAGCAGGCGGGCTCGAATTTCATGACGTCACTGTAACTGTTTTTGGCAAAAAAGTTTAATAGCTCAGTACTCTGTTAAAAAAATGATTCATGAAGAAATACTGTGGTCTGTATAAAACTGACTGTAAGTGATTTTCCAACTACTTTGTAATGTGTTTACAGTTAGCTGTCTTTTTTGTTTCAAGAGCTACCTTAATAAAGTACTTGGTAGTGCAGCCCAATTTCCTCAAATTCAGATGTAAAAAAAAAAAAA
>VYZQ01040696.1:0-57439 GCA_013400655.1 Mystacornis crossleyi | reverse complement strand
AAGTCACAGATTTTTGTTCCCAGGACAGTCTCTTTGTTTTTTGTCAGATGACTGTTTAATGTGAAATCCAAAAAAATGCCTTTATTTGCCCCCCTCTGACTTCATCCACAGTTTAGCCTGTATTGTTTAAAAGCATGTTGTAAGAATTCTAATTATTCTCTTCCCTATTTCTGAATGACATCTTTCTTCAGGCACACAAGTCTTCTGTGTTTACTGTCAGCCTTTGAATGTAGTGATTTATCCACACTTGAAATGACGTTGAAAATTTTTCTGTGAAGGAGCTTTTTCAAAGAATTCTGTCATAGAAACCACTTCTTAAATGAAGCAAGGATAAATATTCTGCTAAAGGTCTGTTTAATATTAAGAATGAAATAAACATCTTTATTGGTCATACATCTTACTGTGAAATAATGAGCATATAACTTGCTCTGTGCTTTCACATTTTATGTCAGGACATAAAATAGCACTGACATAGCATTGACATCCAGATTTACCTGGTAGAAATGTCTCAGCAGCTTAATTTGAGAACTTTAAGTATTTATAAGAGCTGCACCAAAGTTATAATTTATTTGAAAAATAATGAAAGTAATCCTAGGACAGTAAAATTCCTAACCTGAAAACTTAAGGGAGGAAAAAAATACCCAACCTGCGAGGACTCTCCTCCCCCAATTCTTCCTTCCCTTTTCTACCCACCACTTGAACTGATCAGAAAATACTTTCCCAGAACTCAAGAAGACAAAACCTCCATTTATTTTGCTTTTCTCTGCTCTGGTCTTCTTGCACAGGCTCACAACACTACTTCTTTTAAGTGGTAAATGTGTTTTAGTGGGTCACTCTTTTGTGGAAGCCTTTGAAATTAAAATGTAAAGATCTTAGGAATAGCTTACCTTGTTTCATATGGTAATGTTTTTTAATAAATGGAAAAATCTTTCCCCTTGAGTTTCCATACTTGTTCTTTGTCAAGTTGAGTTCTAACCATTCCATTTTTCTGTAAGTGATCAGTATAGGGGGAAAAATGGTAGCAAAATCAAGCTGTGTATTCCTGCTGTGTTTATAATGCACAAGAGGTTTTAAAAATGTCACACAGTCCCTAAAAACCTGTCTTTGGCTGGAGAATTATTTAATTTGCCTTCAGAGCTGACCACGAGTAGCAGAGGGGTTATTGCATCTTGTTTCTGAGGAGCTGAAGGAAAACCTCCCTCTTGTGCCCTCAGCATTTTTTCTGTTGACTGTTTCTGTCCTCACGCCGAGCAGAAACAGGAAGATGCATCCTGTGATATGGAAAATGTTTTATTAAAAAGTCACTCTGGGAGCTGCTTGCTGTGTCCGTGCAGAAGTCCTTGGGCGTGCTTTTTCTCCAATTTGTGCTTCAGATCCTCTCAGGAAACATGGAAAGGATTCCTCTGCAGGCAGGTCAAGAGCATTTTGAGAAGGATTTCACTTATGTCCAGCTTTGTACCAAAAGTTGCTTCCACATTCTCGTGTTTTTTTTTCACAGAGGCTCCAGCAATCCTGCAGCTGCTCCTCAGATAACTGTGAGCTTGTGCAGCTTGGGTTGCTGTTTCCATACCAACGAACGAAACAAATCCAATTTGTTTGTGCCCGTGNCCACCCATCCATCCATCCCTCCGTGATCCAGCAGAGTATATAATATAAACTGGAAAGCTTCAGGTGGAAAGAATAATCGAGGAATTCAGGACCGAAACATGTGATCTAAAAAGGGGGGAAATTAATTCTGGAGTGGTTTGCACTGACTTTGTGCTTCCCATGGAAGTATCTCTAAATGAAATGCTGTCTGTCCTTTTTCACTGATGTTTGAATTTCCCTTAGATTAGCCATAATGCAAACCTTTCATGTTCATTCTTTCAGAGAAAGTAGAGCACAATAATTATAGTATTGCTGAAAAGACCCATTTGCTTTTTTACTTGGCTAAAGTAATGCTGAAAATAGGAATATTTGACCTTACTTTATTGTATGTTTGTACTGATCATAAATTTAGCTCTGTTTGAGTGTTTCTGTGAGAGACATTTGTTTCCTGGAGCTGAACAGCTCATAGTTCTATAAACAAGTCTATAAACAAGAAATCCCATTCAGTAATACCAACAGTGAAATTTCTTGTCCTTTATCTGTATTTAAACAAACTCACAGAATGTTGCCTGGAAGCATAAATTGTGTTGCTATCTGTATGGCTGTTGTAGCTGAAAGATGCATATTGGGCAACTGAATTAAAATTGATATAATAAACTATTCACTTTGATTATAAAAAATCTGTGTGGCTGTGGCAGATGGAATTTTTGCCTAGTTTAAAGATCAATATTGGACAGCTGAATTAAAATTTATGTAATAAACTATTCATTTTGTTTGTAAACAATCTTGGCAAGACTTGGCATTGTCTCATTTCTATTTAATATTTGAATTGATGATCTTGGAGGTTCTTTTCCAACCTTGATGATTCTCTCGATGATGCTGGAGGTGCTGAAACTCCTCTTTGCCAAACTCCCGTTGGCATGTAGGTGCTCCTGTGGTCCCTTCTGATGTTGCTTTGCTTTTTGGTTCTTTGGTAGAGCAGGGAATTGCTGCTGGCCTGGTGAGAGCAAACCTGAGCAGCAATTTTTGCCGGGTTGGAGATTAACAGCACGTGGATAGAAGGGATCATTACAGGTTCCAGTCTTCTCTCAGCACTGTGGACTTCATCTTTTAGTGGGCAAAAACAATCGGGAATGGTTTGATTTAAAGGCCGTGTCTCAAGAAAAAATACCCAAATTGAAGTGTGTCCATTTAATTTATGCAATANCCGCTCTCTATCTCGTGATATGGGAAGTATAAAAATACGAGCTCTTCATAGCTTGTTGTAGTGAATCATCTCTCACCCAGCTGGTCTGGGCTCCTGTTAAATGATGGGATGAAAATCTTCCAGGATAAGATACAAAAGCTTCATTTTGTATAGCTCTGGGATTCAGGTTTAGGTAAGGTTTGAAAGAATGAATAATTAGTGGTTGCTAAAGTGTGCAGCATAAAGTTCAGTGTGGTTTTCATGGATTTCCGGGCATCACCCACATGGTCAAACATCTCATAGTACCTGATGAAGTGTCTTTGCTGTCAGTGGTGGCTTAAATTTCTGTTTCCATATCTAAGACTGGATCAAAATATCCATCCCTCCACCCATCCACCCNCTGTTGTAGCTGAAAGATGCATATTGGGCAACTGAATTAAAATTGATATAATAAACTATTCACTTTGATTATAAAAAATCTGTGTGGCTGTGGCAGATGGAATTTTTGCCTAGTTTAAAGATCAATATTGGACAGCTGAATTAAAATTTATGTAATAAACTATTCATTTTGTTTGTAAACAATCTTGGCAAGACTTGGCATTGTCTCATTTCTATTTAATATTTGAATTGATGATCTTGGAGGTTCTTTTCCAACCTTAATGATTCTCCCGATGATGCTGGAGGTGCTGAAACTCCTCTTTGCCAAACTCCTGTTGGCATGTAGGTGCTCCTGTGGTCCCTTCTGATGTTGCTTTGCTTTTTGGTTCTTTGGTAGAGCAGGGAATTGCTGCTGGCCTGGTGAGAGCAAACCTGAGCAGCAATTTTTGCCGGGTTGGAGATTAACAGCACGTGGATAGAAGGGATCATTACAGGTTCCAGTCTTCTCTCAGCACTGTGGACTTCATCTTTTAGTGGGCAAAAACAATCGGGAATGGTTTGATTTAAAGGCCGTGTCTCAAGAAAAAATACCCAAATTGAAGTGTGTCCATTTAATTTATGCAATAAGGGAAACAAAGCTGGGTCAGCTCTTCAGCCTCCCAAAATGACATTTCACAACAGTGACCTGGAGGACAAATTCTCTTTCTTTTGCAGCTGCAGCCGCCTCCGAAACATTCAGAGCATCCTGACACAGAGCAGCAAATCTCAGCCCGATGGAATCCTCTGCATTTTAGGTTAGTGTTACATTTTTTGTTCTCATTATACTGATAAAGATACCACGAGTTTCAGAAAGAAGAAGATTATCTCCTTCCTGCTCCAAGCCCCAGGCTGCTTTCTCAGGGAATGAACAGCTGATTGCTGCTCTCTCTTCTCCCTAAACAATTCTTCAGCCTGTTTACCAATTTTGGGAAAAAAAGGTTTAGAGTGGCCTGAGAAACCCGGGAAGCAGTTAGGAGTTAAGTGCTGGCACTTAAACAGCGTGTGGTTTCAGTGCTTTATTTCTTCTGGGATTGGGAGAAAAGGGCAGGAGGAAATAAAGGTGCGTGTGCAAGTGTGCTGTGGGAAAATAACAGGGGTTTTGTACTGCTTTAATACCATTTCACTGACTCTTGTTTCGTATTATATAGTCAGTGTCAAGATATTGAAGGAAAAATGCAGACAGTGTGATTGGAAACTTGAGTCCTTAGAGAAGAAGACTGAGGACTGATTGTTTAAATAACATTTTACAGTTAAAGCGAAGAAGTCTGATGTAGCCCTAAAGAAGCTCTGTGTAGGAAGTGATACAACAGTCTGGTTTTTCAGGATTTTATTCTATTTTTTTAATGATGTAGCAAGGGAACTTCAAGCTCATTTACTGGCTCACAAAGTAAAATTTATAAATATATATATAACCTCATTCTCTTTGAGTCAATGCAAACTGTACAACATGACCCTTCCTACCCTACATTCTCTGGGGTAAGAGGTTAAGTCTCTGGCTAAGTAGTAACTGTACAGCCAAAAGGTCTGTGAGGTCACTGTGTCAGCTTTCCAGTGAAACTTAATCATACAGGATAAACTCCTTGGGTTTTGTCCTGGCTGCTAATTAAATTTCATAAAACATGTTCAGTTGAGCCATCTCACCGATGACACCGCGGTGTTTCTTAATTATTGTCAGCTCTGAGACTGCAGAAAGTCCCAGCTGAAGAACAGGCACTGAAAACGTGGGCCAGCTTTAAGGAAAGCAAAGGAATTGCTTTATGTAATCCTCAGTGTCATGTGGAGGATTTAATTCTGTTCATAAGACCATACCTCTTAGCAAATAAGCACTCGTGGTATGGAAATATAGGAGGCGTGTTTTGTTGGGAGCCTTGTGCTTTGCACTGATCTCTCAGCACCCACAATGGGGCTCTTGTCTGCTCTGACCTGGCTCCTGTAGCTTGCAGAATTTCTGGCATAACGTCCATTAAACAGGCATGTCACTGTTATAAATGCATTAAATCTGTCATCAAATACAAGCTTCAGATGACAAAAAACATGTAGTTTTACATCCCGAGTCCTCCTGACTTGTGTGGAAAGTGGATACTCAACGACTCTGCTTTTTTACAGTCAGTGCATGTTCTGTTTCACTTGGCTGCTTTTAATGGCCTGGAGTTAATGCCGTTCCCTCACCTCAACTTTAGTTTCATACTGGGCCGTGAGATAAAACCACTATAAACTTCCACAGCTTTGCTTCAAGTTCGTTAATATTTGTACTGAGATTAAACCCAGCATTGTCAGATCCCAAGGAGGGATGAGAACTGACCCACTGTTGATACAAGTATTTAAATGTAGTTACAGCTGATTTTTTAAAAAGAATCCGCTAATCTGATTTTGAAGGGGTTGCATGGTAACATTCCTGCATTCTTTGCTGGGGAGAAAAGGCCTCACGACTGACAGGAAAAAGGAATTTGGAGGTTGGCACGTCAGATGCCTTTAGAAAGCTGCGATGTCTCAGCTGAGTGTGTTGCTGTTAAGGCTGGTCTACTTAAATTACACTGAAAACTGTTTTTTGTGACAGTGGCGTTTCTTGCATCTTTCAGCAGAGATTTTTCAGCTCGTGGTTCAGTTGCTCTGATTTCTGAGGATGTGCCTTTAGTGTGAGTAGGGTGTGTCTGTAACTGATTGGAGTTGTAGCAGCTCTGATGGTGGATCCGGCGGTTTCACTTTTCAGCATAGCTGAGCTGAATTTTTGCAAACGCTGATTTTTATTTTTTATTCTCCTCGAAGAGCCTGGGGATACTTTCAAGGCTGTTCCAGTAAATCTTTATTTTCCCTTGGTTCTGTTCACGTACTGATACTTTTTTAGGTTATTTTTTCTCCATTAAATCCATCCTACACAGAGCTCTTCCTGCTGGGGTTTCTCCCGCATTTTAAGAACATTTAGTACTTGCACTGATTGTTCATCGCATTCCCTTTCCAGACAGAGACTATTTTAAGGATTATTCTGCCAGCAGTTCCACAGTTGTGTGCTGGCTTTGGGCCGCTGTCTGAAGGTGATGTGTCCATTCCCTCCAGCCTCACCTCCCTGCTCCCTCCCTGATGTCCCCACGTGCATTTGGCATCGGTGCCGGTGACCTTCGGTACCTTGCACCCACTTTATCTCACCGAGCAGACGGATTTTCCCCCCGGATTTGGCCAGGACGTTTTTCTGCCAATTTAGCAAACTGAATGGGCTCGCTGAGGGGCAGCTGAGCCCCGGCTGCGGGAGCAGGAGCCGGAGCAGGAACGGCTCCTCGCGGCTCAGACTGAGTCATTGTCTGCCCACACCCCGGGGAAGAGCTGGGAACAGGCGGGGGAGTTACCGAACTCCCAGCTCAGCTGGAGACGGGCGTCGGGGTTTCCTAATTAATGGCCTTGCCCATTGTTCTGGGGAGGACTCCTGATATGCTCTCGGGGGTATCTTATCTTGGTCATTGTTTCATTTCCTGTTTGTTTTCTGCTAACTATATCTGTTCCTTTAACTCCATATGTTTGTGTAGAATAGCACTAAAGCCTCGGTGTGAAAGCTCCTGTCGGGATGGGATACATGAAAGACCCAAGCAGACCACAAATGCCAAATATTCTGCAGAGTTCATGGATTTCTGTTAAACTATTGTCTTCCCCGCGTGCCTGTCAGTGCTCTGAAAGCAGTAAATTCACCCACGTCTTCTTTTACAAGAGTTAAATTTGTCAGCTGTCCCCCCTTAACATCTTTTTGTTTTCTTTTCCCCTCCTTCTGTCATTACTGAAAAAGCAGGGGTTTGGTGTTTGGCTTGGAAGATCTTCCCTGCTTGAAGCTGGTGTACCCAGATAAAATCTCAAACTCTTCAAGCGATGGTGACATCATAACTGTTCAGTTATTTTTTTTAAATAAGAGCAGTTTCCCATCTTTCTTCTGATCTTCCAGAAATTAGAATCACAGCATCATAGAATGGTTTAGATTGGAAGGGACCTTAAAGATGATGTAGTTCCACCTCTGTCCCATGGGCAGGGACACCTTCCACTATCCCAGGTTGCTCTGAGCCCTGTCCAGCCTGGCTTTGGACACTTCCAAAGATGGGGCAGCCACAGCTTCTCTGGGCCTCCCCACCCTCACAGGGCACAATTCCTTCCCAGTATCCCATCTAACCCTGCCCTCTGGTACTGGGTAGCCATTCCCCCTTGTCCTGTCATTCCATGCCCTTGTCCCAAGTCCCTCTCCAGCTCTCCTGGAGCCTCTTTAGGCACTGGGAGGGTTTCTGAGATCTTTCTGGAGCCTTCTCTTCCCCAGCTGTCCCAGCCTGTCTGTGCCAGATTATTGCTCCTCTGACAGCCTTCAGAAGGTGCCTCAGTTAGGCAAGTAATCAGTAAAACAGATTATCTTCAGGACATTGTGTGTGCACACTTTCCAAGGTTGCAGCTGATTCCAAGGAGACTGATTAGATGTAAATGGAGTTCCCTAAAACAATGGGACCGTTTCTTCCTGAAAGAAGGGAGGCTCCACTTGTTTGTAACTAAAATCCCACCTAGACACGACGGCTTTGGCAGCAATATTTGGATGCTGAGTCCCATTGAATTCCAGATTACACTGGTGTGCCTGCTTTCATGGGCCTGAAAATGTAGATAAAATAGAGTGACACATATGAATGAGAGGTCAGAAACAGCAGGAGAATGAGGATTCAAAGATTATGGCAGGAGAGATTTTTTGAGGGCTGAGAAAGCTGAGACACAGATGTGAGGCAACTTCTCCATTTCCCAACACAGTCAAGGAATCACAGAATGGTTTGGGTTGGAAGGGACCTTAAAGATCATCTCATCCCACCCCTGCCATGGGCAGGGACACCTTCCACTGGCCCAGATTGCTCCAAGCCCCGTCCAGCCTGGCCTTGGGCACTTCCTGAGATGGGGAGTCCCAAACTTTCTGGGCAAGTCCAAGGGGTGCAGTGGTGCAGTGTGTGAATTTGAAGGGATTGAATTTGTCTGATCCATAGTTTTACACCAAATATCAGATACCCTGGAGTACACGTGAGCTACCCAAAGCTACTGAGCAAACCAGGAGTTTATTGAGAGGTGGGCTTCAGTGGCTGGCAGGTGCAGACACAGCATCTGGTTAGCACTCTAAAGCTGCAGCATAACACGAAAAAGGAGCGTAAATAGAAGAACCTGAGGTTTGTTCCAATTTTTGCCAAGTTCAGGTGACTCTTGAGTAGTTTGGTTTCCTGTTCAAGTCCTGAGACTCAGATGTTCAGGCCGTGTTATTACAATATCAAAGTCCTGATCTCTCTTTTAGCAGTGGTAACAAATCCTGATTTGTTGGCAGCCATTCCACTGTATCCTAATGTAACAAATCCTAATTTGCTGGCAGCCATTCCACTGAATCCTCATATAACTTGGTAGGAAAACTTGCCATTAGAGGAGTTTTTTGGCAGTCAAGACTGGTGACCTCTGTGAAACGTGGATGGCAAGGATGCTGCTTTATGTGCAGTTACACTTGTTTGAGAAAACTGGATTTATTACAGTAGAATTATGAATTATGACTGTGACTGTCATCCAGAGAGCTGAAAATACTTTTTAAATCTGTGGCCTCATTCCTTTCTTCTTGTATTTATCTTCTGTCTCCAGATACGCTCCAGATCTTGAGTTGTTTTCATTTAATTCTCCCAAGGACCAGCAAAAGTTTCCTTGGAAGCTCTTCGTGCCCCATATATTTTGTCAGAACATCTTTTCACCATTTGTCAGGAGTCTGCAGTGGCTCTCTGGTGACTCAGGGATTGCACTGTAACACTGACAAGATAATGTTTAATCATGTATTCCAAAGCAGGAGATTTGGGTCACGGGATTAGTTCGTTAGGAAGCTTCAATCAAGAACATATTAATTAGAATGCATCCTGCATCCAGACAGATGTTTGAATTACTAGACAAAACGGAATTTTGGATGCAGGGCACTGCAAAAACCAAGACTTCTAAATTTTTGAATGAGTACTTGTGCATTTAGGTTGAAAGTGGAATGTCAGCATGTGGCAGTGACCTTGCAAAAATTCCTTTTTCCCTACCCTGTTCTCCCAGTGTGTTCAGCTGGGGAGTTGAGTTCACACTCCTGCTTTAAAGTTTGATAAATTGGGGAAGAAAACAAACTTTTCAGGTGTGCAGTGTTAGGACACACACACCAATTCCCCTGTGGTTTTGCTTTTGCAGGGATAGACAGTCGATACAATGAAGGGTGCAGGGAGCTGGCAAATTATCTGCTCTTCGGTTTGTACAACCAGAACAACAACGACTTTGAAAGGACGGGCTTTCCTGAGGAAGTTCTGGATGGTGAGTAATGTTCTCAGCATTTTTACCTGTTCTGGATGGAAGATGAGCAGAAAAAGGGACACAGGGAAAAAAACCAAAGTAATTAAATCTCTAGTTGTCTATATATGCCTGAAAATATCTTCTTAAAAACACTGAAGAACTCATCTTTAAACATAAAAACATATATTTCATACGTTTTATGCCCCACAAGTTACCTCAGATGTTGCAGACTTAGCCAATTACAGCCCAGGAGTTCAGTCCGTGTATGGATGTACATGGTATTAATCAGTGTGATCACACCTCTGCAGCTCTAAAGTACTTGGGCTCTTTTTTACTTCAGCACATTCACTCACCTTTGTCATATTTGGAAGGCAGCCAATCGCTGTGATCACAGCTTATTATTCCTGTATTTGCCTGGAACTCCTGGGTATCTCCCCCGTAGGCCGTGGTGGTGTTAGTTTTTAGTTGGAGCAACTCTGATGTAGTGCCAGGCACAAGAGTGAGGGGAGTTGGGAGTTCTGGAAGTGCTCTGGGAGGGCTCGTCCTGCCCCTCTTGGCTGCACAAGGGCCAGGCTGATGCAAGTTCTGTGCAAGACTTGGGAAGAGCCCCGCAGTTGTCTGGAACTGTAACAAATCCTTTTGTACTTGGAGCTGCGTGTGGCTGCCAACTGTTTCTTCTCGTTGTTTGAAAGAAATTAGGAATTGCACTGCATTCGGACAGTTGAACAATTTTCTTTTTTAACGAGGTAAAATGAGGAAAAAAATGTTTTCCGTTCAGTTTCTTGTGTGTGTGGAGTCCTGATGCTGGAATGTTTGTCCTGCTTGTTGCAGATATAATCATATTAATAAAACCTGACAGTGTTCATCTGTACTGCAACCCTGTGAATTACAATCATCTTTTGCCCTATGTGGCACACTGGAGGAACTTGCATTTCCACTGTCTGACTGAAAATGAGGTAAGTGAAAAGTGAATGCAGGCAAGATTTGCTAATGAACTTGTTAATGAACTTATCCTTAAAGTGAAACTTTTTTTTTTTTTTTAAAACATTCTTTCTGGAAACCTTTTCCCCCTTTCCTCCTCAGCAGGGGAGTGATCTGTGTGTATATCTGGGTATTAATCATTTGCTAAAGTGTGCAAGAAGAATATGTTGTCAATACTTTTATTTGTTGGAGCGTGAAGACAAGTTGCTCCTCTCTCCCACTAATTGCTTTCGTTTGACATGAGTCAGTGATCTTTTAATGAAGAAAAAAATGTGGCTTGTGAGAAATGCAAAATCTGAATCAAATATCACAGTCAACCCTGAGATTTCCAACAACAGCCTTGTTTGCTGCCAGAGCAGTGTTTGCACTGGTTGCCAGTAGTTTTAGAATATTAGAAAAGATGGGCTTAGTAAGTCATTTGAAATCAAGAAACTTCATTATGTATTTTCATTTCACCTATTGAATCTTTTTTTTAAGAACTATTAACCTCACTTCCACTACATCCCGTGACTGATGTGAGTTTCATCTTGAGTTTAAATGTCAAAGTATTCTAGAAAAACTCTGTTTATTGTTGTGAAGTATTTTGAGAGAAGTAAAAAATGAAAATACTCTTTGTCTGGGTGTAGAATAAGGACCTCTTCATTCCAGTTGAGACTGGAAGTGCTTCTTCCTACACTGAGTTCTGTGTAGTTCCTTTCCTAAGTTAGAATTACACTGAATTCTGCGGGGAGTGGGTTTGGAGCCTGTGGTGTTGGGTGAAGCCAGGGGAAAAATGAATGGGAAACTCAGGGAGAGAAACCTTTTGTCCCCTTGAGTTTCCAGCTTGGAAGTGATGGGGTTTATAATAAACTGATTGTGTTTTTATGTGGCTGGTTAACAGCTTAGATCACAGAATTAGGAAATAATTCAGGTTACGAGGGACCTTTGGAGATCATCTTGTCCAACCTCCTGTTTAAGTGGTGAGATCAGGTCAGGTTACTCAAGGTCTTTCTGCAGCTGGGTGTTGAAAGCATCCAAGGATGATGACTGCAGAACCTCTGGTGGCTGGCTGCTCCATTTCCCACTAGTGAAAAAGTCCTCCTATGTCCTCCTTGTGAAAAAGTCTTTCCTTTTGTCAGGTCGAAACCTTTCTTGTTTTAAATCGTGCCTTTTGTCATGACCACTGTGGAGACCCTGGCCTCAGCACCTCAGTAATATTTTGGTGGGTTTGAGGTGCAGGTATTGAGCAAGCCTGGATCTCTCCTTGTGGGACAAATGATCCATCCCACTGCTCGTGGTGACCCTCCACTGAACTTGCTCCACTTTATAAATACCTTGTCCATGGATCCCAAAACTTGTTGTGGATACAGTTCCAGGAGTGCAGCAAAGAGGGATAATTCTTGTTAGGATAGAACAGCTGAGCTCCAGGTTAAAACATGCCCTGGCAAAACCCAAAGCCTGGCTTCACGAGGCTTTTCTGTTGCCAAAATCCCTGCTGAAAGGGCAAATCTGATGCTAGGAAAACACGTGCACTTTGGAATCAGGAACAGAGCAGTTCTTACCACACAAGTGCCAGTGCAACTGCAATCTCAGCTATTGAATTTTAAGCTTCATCTGCTTAGGGGCTTTGATATGATTTATTGTGGTAAGTAGGAACCTCAATCACACAGTGTTGGCTTGAAATAATGATGTCACTGGCAAGGTAAACCATGTGCCTTGTTCTTTGTGGAAATGTGGGGACAGGTTTGATTTTGGAAGCTGGAAATGCAGTTTTACTACTTCTGTCTTTGAGGTGAATGAGCTGAGCACTTCCAGTCACATTCCCAGTGTATAAGAATTGCCAGTTTCCTAGATTACTGCTGAAAGACAAACAAAAAGTTGCTGTGTCAGGCTTTAAGTGCATCCTGTTTACAGGAGAATTGTCTGCAGTGGCTTTTAAGGACTTTTTTTTTAGTGATAGAAATAACTTTATAAAAATGAAACCAGAAGAGTGCAAGAATTTTAGAAATAAATAAAGCACTGCTGTACCTGGCTCTGGCAAAACCTAGAGCTTCTCCTTCCTTTTTTTCCTTCCTATTTACTTTAACTAGACCACAGGAATTTAAGTGAATATCCTAGTGACTGGAAGAAAAACCCTACTTTTTTTAAGAAATGCCCTTATTCAAAGTGGCCAAATGGGATAAAATACTGAAATTCAGTGCAGTAAAGTTGAACTGGCTGTATTTATTCCTGCAACAGCAGACTGTGAGCAAGCCTTTAGCACCCTGCCAAAACCCAAGTTCTTACTCCAGTGACATTTTTAAGTCCTGAGAAACTGGCAGTTGTTTGGGGCTTGGCTTTGAGCTGCAACTTTGATCTGGCTTCCTGGGATTGAAGAAGGAACACACCACGGACGAGCTGGGGCTGCATCTTAAATCCAGGCTTGGCTTAAAAGAACTTGTTCTCAAAATAAATGTGTTGGGTGTACCCTGAAGCTCACAAAAACTTCATAATCATGTAATTTGCCTTGATAAGAAGCTCAGAGCAGTGCACATAAAAATAAAATAGGCAAAACACCTCTGCCTTCTGATCTTGCTCCAGAAAACAAGTGGCTCTTGAAGAAGCCAGCAGGGCTAGACCTGTTGGTTCCAGACTTGCTGCTGAACTGCACCTTTTCAGGTCAAAGTCAGGGTGTTTTCAGGTTTGTGTGCTGTTATAGAAATGGTTTCAGTGTGATTTGTCTCTTCAATCTGGTTTTTATGCTTTTCTGAGGTAGGATATTTGCTCTTCAGTCTGCTGAAATCCTCAGTTCAGACAGTGTTACGTGAGGGTTTCTCCTGTTCTTGCCTCCTCCTTTTCCTGCAGGTCAGCTCTGCCTCAGACCAAAACTGGTTCTCATTGCTTAATCTGTGACCTGAGGCTTGTTCTGTCATTGATTTTCCTTGCTCAGTGTTGTTTAGCTGGCAATACAGTATTTTAATCTTTTTTTTCCTCAGTGGCACGTTTTTCATGGCACATCAGTTGGTATCCTCAAAATAACTTCTGTCTTTCAAATCTAGATGTTGAAAGATTTCACTGAAAATAAAGTCTGTAATTAGGCTTTCATCTGTCATGATTAAAAACCTCGCTCTGAAGTTTGTTTTTTTTTTTCAATTTCCATTGGCTTGAGCGCTTCCCTGCCATGATGGGATTTCCAAAATACAGAGAACAAAAGAGGTTCTTGAGCTTCTGGAGGCTGTAGGTGATATTTTAGTGCTTTACATGCTGCATCTTCTCTTTCCTACCAATCAAATTAGGGCATGCCTAATCCAATTTGATTTTAAATGACTTCTTTCAGTATGAAGATGAAGAAGCTGCAGAGGAATTCAAGATTTCCAGCTTTGTGGACATGGTCCGGGATTGCAGCCGCATCGGAATCCCCTACAGCTGCCAAGGTAGGGGGGTTTGTGCTCAGAGTGGGAGTGTTTTGCAGCCTGCAACTTCAGGGAATGAAGGTTTCCTTGCCTTAGGAGAGAAATAAGGATTAGTAAGTCATTAGTTTCCTTTTAGCCTCTTTTTCATTAAGAGTTGAATTTCTTCCTGAGAACTGGAAGCCCTCAGGGTTCATCTGGGGAGTGAATGCCCCCAGCGTGAGGCAGAGAAATGATTTGCATTCAGAGGAGTGTCTTGAGCTGCTGCAGAAGTTCTCTGTTCCCATGGGAGCTCCAGAGAAATCCTTCTTTATGCACGGGGAAGAATAAACATTTCTTTATGCAAGTTGCCTTTTTTTAGTACTGAGAAAAACTGCCCTGCACGGCTTCCTGTTGGGATCTGGAGCCAGCCTTGAGCCTCAGCACTGTAATCTTGCATTCTTTTTTTATTCCTGATTCTTTATTCCTTCCCTTAGGGAAGGGTGATAGGCTCTGACTGCCTGGAAAGTCATTAATGGCTCGTGGGGGAAGGACAGGGATTCTGTATTAGGAAGGATGTGAAGAAGTTGTGTGGTTTAAGGCTGATAATGACACTTCAGATGGTTTGCAGCTACACCAGGGAGTGCCAGGATGAAGAGTTTTCTTCTCCTTCAACTTAAAATCCTGATTAAATGGGGATGATGGAAAAAATTCCTCCCCGTGAGGATGGTGAGGCCATGGCACAGGGTGCCCAGAGAAGCTGTGGATCCCTGGAAGTGTCCTAGGCCAGGATGGATGGGGCTTGGAGCTGCCTGGGCTAGTGGGAGGTGTCCCTGCCCATGGCAGGGGGTGGAATTGTTGGGATTTGAGGTCCCTTCCCACCCAAACCAGTCTGGGATTCTGTGATGTTGACGGTCTTTACTTAAGGCCGAGTATTTGAGGAACTGGAGTAAGCAAAGCTTCCTGTTTACTATCTTGAATTTTAATTGTTAATCAGCTTGTAATGAAGTTTGCAAAGAGACGTGGAATATCCTGAGAAAAAGGGACAAAACTTAGGGTGCAGAGGAGCTTCTAAAAGCTGCCATCTGCACAAAAATTACTTTTTCGCCTCAAGATTTTCAGCTGTACAAAGATGGGATAATTGAGACCCTCAAGGCCTCAGAGAGAGCGGAAGGGCCGGGCTTTGTGAGGGAATGTCTCTGTGCTTGCCTTGCAGGCCACCTGCAGATATTTGACATGTTCATCGTGGAGAAGTGGCCGATCGTCCAGGCCTTCGCGCTGGAGGGCATCGGGGGCGACGGCTTCTTCACCATGAAATACGAAGTGAGTGCTTCCCTTTCTCACTTCCTTCCTGAAGCAGAGGTTACTCACGACATTATTTTGTTTGCAGAGTACTTTTTGAGGTGATCTAATCCTGACTCGCTGCTTGAGTGAGCTGCTGAATTGGGTGAAGTTTTTTTTGGGATCTTGTAAAACCGTGCCAGGATGGAGACCACAGGGTGTTGCTGAGGTTCTGTTCTGAGCTACACAGCTCTTTGTCCTGGTTAAACCATTGTTGGGGCATTCTCCCCAGGCCTCTGCTGTGATTTAGAACTTCTTTCTTTTCCTTCTAGACCCTCCTCTACCAATAACCAATTTTTTTACCCCTAGATGGATTTTTTTTACCCCTAATTTTTTAGAGGGGTTATAGAGTTTTCAAGAGCAGAGCAGGAGGAGCTGGTTAGTGACAAACACCCTGAGCTGAGCTCAGGAAATAAGAAGTGGCTGTATTTCTTGGGTCACTGGTTTTGACTGAAGAGATGCATCTCCTTCTCTCACTGACATTGCATACTCATGGGTCATCATCCCCTGCTAAATTGGGCAACAGTCAGGATTTTTTTGCTCCTATATTTAATAATCATTTGCTGTTCCACTCTGAGCAACTTCTGTCACTGATTTGCACATTTACCAATTATACCCTGAACGGCATTTGCAGATGACAGCTTTGCATTTCTGTACTTGTTTAAAGCTTCTTTGATTTCATTTTTTAAACCTCTGCCGCAGCAATGCAGATGTCCCGTTTTTCTTATCACTCCTCCATTTTTACAGGCACAATGGGCTTTTGTCTGACTCCTGATAGCTGGAAAACCCCCCGACAATTAATAGTGCCATTGTTAAAGTCTCATCATATCTAGAATTTTCGTGCTTACTCAGAAATGTGTTCTGTGAGTTCAGGTGCCTTTCTGAGCACTGTTCTCTTTCCACTGGTTCCTTTCTTCAGGCTTTTTTTCATTCCATCACCGGTACTGAAACACCTCGTGGTGTGAACCTGCCCAAACCATTAAACACAGTGCAAACAGATCGGCACCTTTGCGGGGGACAATCAGTAGCCCTTCTTGATGTCTGAAATGAGTCAGTAAAATTTGACTGGCAATTCAGGAGCTGTTTGGATCTTTAATTGCCCTTTAATTACCCCAGTTCATTTCACAAATCCGCGGGGGCTCTGAGAAAATGTTCAGACACTGTGGCACAGACAGAAGCTCTCCTGTGTGATCCAAGGAGTTGCTCCTGTCTCCAAGCACTCCTGAATACTTAAAAAGCAGCAGGGAAAATTCTTGGACTCCTTTTTTAAGAGCAATCGTGTTGGCTCTGGCAGTCCAGCCAGCTCCAGCTGGAGTTCTTGCTGGCTTCCTCCTTGAAACCATGAGGGGATTTCAAGTGGGAATTGGCATTCCTAACTCCTTACGTGAGTGTTTGTGTGGTTCTCTGTCGGGCAGCTGCTCTGTGTCACTGGTGGGGGAGGAAACCAGGCTGGGAGGGAAGTGCATTTGGAATCACTGTAAATGATCTGTAAATTAATATTTCTGCCATTATTAAAAGGGGAGCTTTTAGGTGCATTTTTAGCTCAGACTTTCCCTCTGAGATTTTCCCTCTGCCTTGTGTTCTCTTAAATTTGGGTATACTCAAAGGATGCTAATTCAGGATTTTTCCCAGTGTTTTAGAGGTGGTTTCTCTCTTACTGAAGAAATCAGAGTTGCTCAAGATGCTGTAATTTAGAAAATTTACTGTATTTATAGGAATGCAATGGAAGTGAGCTCTGGGAAATCATTATTAACATACCTAATTACATGAACGTGGAATAACTGTAAAGCAGTGGTTCAGGAAAATTCCAGCCAGTGTTGCATTTTTAACTAAGTGAGTGGTGGGGAACCCTGTAAATGCAGAAATCATTCAGGTACAAGTGTCCCTTAAGAATATATTTTTAAATATTATTCTCCTGTGCATCATCCTGCTACTTGGAAGAAAATATTGCAAAGTTAAACTGTCTTAGCCTGAATTTACTTTAACTTGGAGCAAGAATTGGCTGGTGCTCAGGATGAGTAGCCCTGGAATCTCCTTCTTGGCTGTCTTAACTCAGAACACTCATCTTGCCCTTCAGCCTGCACCAGCTCGTGCTGTTCTTTGCTATGAAACTGAAAAACTTCGTGAAATGATTTGTTTGAAGGGTGCAAAGAAAGATTTGCACGGAGTTCAAACCCTCCCTCGAGGAGATGAGTCTCTGCCCTTGTATCTGGTCAGGCCTTTTGTAACAGGGTAAAAATATCTGTGAAATCAGAGTTAAGAAGCACTGTCAGACAGGGCAGTGTGCTGAAGGCTGCCTCGGTGCAGAGTAAACCTGAATCTGTGGCTTTCTTCGTGGTGTTTTTCACAGAAATGTGTTTGAAATCTCTTTCAGTTAATGGATGTCAGTGTTGACTTGTGGAAGACCTACAGCAAAATGGATCCCGTGTCCCTGGAGGATTTGCTCTTTGAGGTAACGCAGGTGAAATGTTCTGCATCAGCTCCTGCTTGGTGTAACCACAGAGTAAAAGTGTTGTGGCTTTGTTTGGTTGAATTTTGTGGTTTTGTTTGGTTTAATTACATTTATGGACTCAAATCTACAGGCTCTGCCTGCTGTTGCTTGCAGGGTCTCCTTCCATTCCTTAAATCTACCACAAACTCTGCAAAACACCAAAATAACTTGTCTTGTCTTTCCTTGAATTCCTTAGTTTGTCTGAAAATCTCCTGGAGGTTTTTCTTCATGTCATTAAACCATAGACAAAGTACACGAAGTTGCGGTGTTTTTGTGTGTTAATCCTCCTTTTGCAGGAAGGAGGGTTAAAAAAATCCCCTTTAACACACAGCCATTCTTCCAGGAGAAAAAAGCACTTTTCAGGATGCTTTGTAACTGCTTTAAGTGGGGAACAGTGACACTCAGTGGCTGCCCTGATGCTTTGGGAAATACAAAAAGTGGGAAGGGATTCTCACATGAATGCCCTGCTCTGATCTCAGTGCTAGAGGAGCAAGCATTGTATAAATATCAGTATTTATAATTTAGTAGTGTATATATTTTATAATTATGGGTATATATACATTTTTTAGCTTGACAGCAATTTAATATGTAGCAAGTTCAGCAGTAATTATCCTTTATTAATAAAATATTAGTAGTTCACACCAATTTGTTTGTTCAATCAACTGCTGTAATGAAAATTAAAATATAAAGTTTTTATGAGGCTCTCAGTCTAAGTAATTGCTCTCTGATATTTCACTCCCCACTCTCTGTGAGGATGTGAGATTAATGTTTGGGACTTGTCCTACCCTCTGAGCAGACCTATTTATCATAATTTGAACTTTTCAGTCTGAAAGTTGTTAAATGGACTTAAATTTTCTGAAAAAAATAAACCGCACACACCCACAAAAAGACTCCCTGAAACCCAGCAGGATGTCCTTCTAAAATATATTTATTTCCTTGAGCTGATTGTTCCATTGGGCAGACTGTGTTCCAGTGAAATGTCACCTTTGCCTTCCTTTCTCTGCTCTAACACTTGCCTTGGGAAGTAATGTCAAATATTTTCCTTCTAGGATTTAACCATTTTTGAACACCAGTGGACCAACTTTTTTGCTAATTTTGACACTGAAATTCCCTTCATTCTGGAACTCTCAGAATCTCAGGCGGGGGAGGTAGGCCTGCTTCAGCAATCCTCGAAAATCCTGCTGTTAGCCATGCAGAAGGAATACTTATTCAGCATTATTTTGTTTTTTTTTCCCCCCATCCCATCTCACCTCTCACATTTGAGGAGTAGAAACGCGTCGTTTGGGGTTTTTTTTAAGTCACCACCCACCTTAAAAATCCATGGTGTGATGGCTTAGGACTGCTGGGGTCATTCAGTCGAGTGTTTGCTCACTGCTAATTCAATTTAGGTGCTTTATATCTGCACAGAAGATATTTGTGGGTAGATTAACTTTCGTTTGGATGGGCTCTGGTATGCGCAGGGCTTACGCAGTTGAATTTGCACATATCAAACCTCAAACATAACTGAGGGGAGCACAGAGCTCGAGAGAAAATAGCACAGGGTTTCTGGGGGTGGCTGTTGCTTTTGAAGCGTTTCGTTGCTTTTTGGATGTATTTTGAAGCATTTTGATGCTTTTTTGGAAGCATTTTGTTGCTTCCTCTGGGATAGTGGAAAGTGTCCCTGCCCATGGCAGGGGGTTGGAACTAAATGGGCTTTAAGGTCCCTCCCAACCTAAACCATTCAATGATTTAATACTAGGAGAGACTTAGTGGTATTTATGTTTGTTTATGGAGGTTGGAAGTATTTTTTGAGGCTTCAGGAGTTTTTTCTGAGAAGGATAATTCAGATTTTTTTCTTAATGATAGGATATTTCACACTTCTGTTCGTGTACTTCTTAATGATTTTTTTTTTCAATTCTTTTCAGCCCTTCAGAAGTTACTTCAGCCATGGCATGATCTCAAGCCATATAACAGATAACAGGTAATTATTACTCATTATTCCCTGGGGTGTCCCTACCACCTCATTTTATTTCCATATACCTGATGCCATAATGATTAAAATTCCTTGTGGGATCATCTCAATATATCCCATCTCATGCTGAAGAAAAAGCCATGCAAAGGCACTTCCTGGAAGGATAAGCTGAATTTTCACAGTATTTAATGCTGCAGTTCTTACATATCCCATGAAATTTTGTGCATTATGATCAGTTCCTTTCCTGTTCCATCCCTGGAAACCCCAGCCAGGTTGAATGGGGCTTGGAGCAGCCTGGGTCAGTGGAAGGTGTCCCTGCACATGGCTGGAGGTGGGAATGAGATGATCTTTAACGTCCCTTCAACCCAAACCATCCTGTGATTCTGTGGCAGAGTTTTAACTCAAAGCTGTTGTTCAGCTGAAGGTTATGTTGCAAAACCCACATTGTGCTGTTTTGAGCTAAATCAGGATTTGTTTAGCTGCTTGAATCTCTCTGCACATTCTTCTGTATTTGGAATAAAGCAGTGGAGTTCAGTGCCCTTTACTGCTGGCAGCATCCTCTGTTGTTTGCATTGCAATAATGGAAAGAAAATCCTTGACCTCTCCAGCTGAGTCTTGGGCCCAAAGCCAGAACTGAACCCAAAATAGTTTTGTTTGTTTCCAACACGGTCGTTTCAGGGTTTTTCGAGATGGTGAATTTTAAACTAAGCAGCTTTTCAAGGCAGTTTAAGATAAAAGAATCTTCTAAGAGCATTTGGGAACAGCCTTGAGACACGTTATTGTACTTGAAAGAAATGATCATTTTTTTAATGCAAGTGGGTTTTTCCTTTGGAACTTGGTCTTTTCAGTGGGAAGTTTTGTGCAGCTTTAGAAATTTTTTTTGATCCCACTCTTGTAGTGAGAAATTCAGCAGTTGGTCCATCCCACTTGAAAGCTTTGATGTCATTTGTAAACTCACTGTGATATTTTGGTGGTGATTCCCTCTCTCCTCCTCAGCCCGAGCCGGCAGCCCTTTGTCCTGTTTGGCAGCCACTCCACGAAGGAAAACTTGAACTCTGGGAACTTTAATTTTCCATCTGAAGGGCATCTGGTTCGAAACACTGGCCTTGGTGGAAGCACTGCCAAGCATATGGTAAGGCTTTGGAGAAGTTAGCTGAGATTTTCAAGCATTGTATATTCTCTTCTTCTTCATATATTTTTTGTGCTTATCTGCCGTGAGTTAAATATCTAATTCTTCTTAACATAAAGCACCTTGGCAATCCATCAGTTGGAAGAACAAATTTGCTTTTCTCTCTCTTTCCATATTAAAGCATACGGGATTCTTAATCAGGGGACTGCTGAATGAGTTAAAATAATTTATTCTCTGTAAAAAGACAACTGGTGCTGTAAGTGGGTGGGGGACAGGGAAATGCTGTTTGTGAGGATGTGTGTCTTGGCCACAAAGTGTAAATCTTCTATGATACACTTACTGTGACACACAGATTTTATTTTAATCGCATTTATTTAGCTATTTCTTGAAAAAGAAACAAAAATCCACTTGTTTTTGATGATACCTTTGCGAGTAAACCCGGGATACTGATGTGTATCCAAATTCCGGTGTGTGCTCAGCAACTGTTGATGAAACTCTGCAAAGTCTTTCGTAGTTCCAGGACTGTTCTGATGAAGTTGTAAAGATTAACTTGTTTCCATCCCCAAGTGAAAGCTTGGTTGGTAAACATTTGCTGAGGTCCGTGGCTCGTTGCACCGCGGCGCAGGGGCCGTGCCTGGGCAAGCGACCCCAGGGAACTGGGATCCTCTGGCTGGAGGGCCTGGGTGGCTCCAGAAGGCAACTGGCAGCGAAGGAGGAGAGAGGTAGAGTGTGGAGAGAGCTCCCTGCTGCCTCCAGGGGCTCTGGGAGTGGCAGTGGTGTGAGCCCTGAGCAGGTGGATGTGGCTGAGCGCAGGCCATGGTGGAGTGAGCGCATGAGTGAGGCCACGAGTTCATGAGCTTGTCGGCATTTCATGTGGAGCCGCCTCAGGGGTGGATGGACGTGGGGGCTCTGGGCACAGATCACGTGTCCAGAGCCTGAGAAAGGAGTGGTTTTGCATCCTGGTGAAATCTCATCCTCCATTTGCTGCTCTTAACACTATTTCTGTCAAAACGCTTTGAATTCTGTCTTTTCTTCCCTTGTTAACAATAAGATCCCATTTGATACCTTTGAAAGTGCAAGTACGGTGTTATTCTGATGTACTTGCTCCATCTGTTGTCCTCGGATTCTGATGCTGTTTTTAAAAAGGTGGTTTATTTACAGGTACAGGTGATACTGTTTTAATAGGGTGTCATGAAAATAGTAAATAAGACCAAGTGCCAGCATAGTTATGGGACCCTGACACACTTTCCTCTTCATGAAAAGAGCAGTTGACATAGGAAATTGAAAACACAAGTCAGAGCTCATCTCCTTTCCAAAGTCTTGCAACCATTCAGGTCAAGTCAAAAGTGAAATAGACCTTTGAAAACGTAAGTTGCTTTTTCACAATCCAGTTCCGTCTGTGTCGTAAACTTCTGTAGTCTGTCAGTGCTTAGAAGACTTAAGGGGAATGTAGTTAATGGTTAATTATTGCACCAATTTGTTTTACTGATGGCTTTTTGTATCTCATTAATACTGACTGCTAGGTAGTGCAGTGTGTATCTCCAAAGGGACCTCTGGCTTGTTCAAGGACCTATTTTTTTGGAGCCACTCACATTCCTTTCCTGGGTAAGTACATTAAATATACCAAGGGAGTTGCTGCCTCTGATTCCATGAAGATTTGTAGCAATTAAAAGCTTTCCTTCCTTTATGAGCATCAGGCCATGGAGTGGTAGATTCTCTAGCCAGTGCATGAGATCGTAGCAGATTTTGTGGGTAAAATCTGTCAGATCTGTGTTACACATAAAATCTGTCAGATCTGAGAGTGCAGACCCTTTTTAAAGTCCTAAACAAATATTTAAGTCCGTGTTCCTTATGGGTTTATAAAAAAACAGTCTCTAAAAATATAGTAATTCAAACTGGTAGTTGTCAAGTAACTCAGGGTTTCTAAAAGGATAAAGAAAATTCTTTCACTCTTGTTCTTTATGCTCTGGTTTGGGCCCAGTATAATGAGTTACAATAGCTGTGTTCCCAAAAAAACCCCAAGCCATGTAAAATTTTTAAAAACCATCTTCTTACGTGTTTTAAATGGCAGGAAGAGTCCATGGATAAAGTCAGTCCTTAGGGTTATCTTGAAACCATACTGAGCTCAGAAAAGCTGAAGAGAGGATGGCTGGAGGATTGGAATTACAGCCTGTGTTTGCCTTAGGAACATAAAATACTGGATAAATTCCCTGTAAGACGTGCAGCAGAAATGCTCTCAAAGTGTTTAAACCAAACCTTTCTTGTTTTAATCCAGGAAATGACAACGAGATGCACAAGCAAACTGACCACGTGTAAGCTGCCAATTTTTTATATTAATCCTTCACTCTTCTCCCTTTCTACCTCGTGGCAGTAGGTGAAACCTGCTTTTAGTGGCTGTTGGCATTTGCAGAGACATTTTTATGCAGAATAATGTGCATGGGACGGGGTTTCAAAGGCCAAATGCTCGTGGAGAGTTTCAGTGGGTGCATTAGGAGTTGTTAGTGTGACAGCAGCAGAGCAGGAAAGGAAATATTAGTAAATTTTGCTTGAATTGTAATAAAAAAAAATCTTAACAGTTACTTACATAATATTAAAAGATGCTTCATATATACCAAGCGGAAAAGTACCTCACACTGGAGCATCTTGCACAGATGGAAGGAAAAGTAATTTTTAGCCCGGTTTCATGAACAATGTGTAAAATTTATGCTGCTTAGTGAAAATGCCAACAGGGAACACTCCAACTCGTGAGGAAATTCACTGTGTTAAAGTTAGATTAAAGTTAATTTTTTCGTGGGGGAGCTGCAAAGCTTCTGCACATTTTAACCTTCTCAAAATCAGTCTTGGTTTATCCGTGTTGGTGTCCACTTCCTGTGCATGTTGTAGATCCCTGTCCAGCTTGGAGAACACAGTAGATAATCTGCTTTGGTCCTGCTCTCACTCTCTCTTGATAAACCAGACCTTTCCTTAGAGATTTTTGTCCTCCTTGTGAGTTGGGATCATTTTAGGAGCTTGTTTTTTGCTTCTGCAAAGCTGCATGACCTGGTAGCAAGATATTAAAGATATTAAAGATGTGTCAGTACTCTCGCACTAAATACTGTTGACTCTTGGTAATTGTGAGACATAAAAATGGAGTTACTGCACTGAGCAGCAGATTTCCCCTTTTTTTAATAGAAAACTCAACTCCAACAGGTATTTTTTCTTGCCTATATGTTCTCCTCAAACGTTTTTTTGTCCTTCTTCAAAAATCCCTTGTACTAAGTACATTTTTAATCAAGATGGGTAGAGAAGCTCTTAAACAAAGCAGGGGTCAGCTGATAAAGGCAGTAATTTTAAAAGAATGTTTTTCTTGGAAGCATCCCTGTATTGGTTCAAATAATCTAATTTCAGCAGCAGCAGCATAATTGGCTTTTTTAGGAAACCTGAACTCATGATTTTCGACTTCATTTGCATTGAGTCCTGTAACTGGTTCTTACAGTTGTCAATATTTTATAAAAATATTGAAATATTGAAATAGAAAGTATTTTATAACCATTATTCAGTCCAATTTTGGCTGTATTGGTCAGCTGGAGTGCAGAAACCAACTCTGTAAATTGAAGCATGAACTGGGGTAAATTTTGTGATTTTACTTTTTAAAGAAAATGCTTCGAAAGCAACAACAGATATGCTGTGTTATTTTCCATTTTGCACTCCTAGCTTTCAAAAGTTAAAATGGGAAGAAGAATAAGGTAAAGGACACCTCGCTGAGGTGTTTTCCTGCAAATATATAGGTGAATTTGAGGGAAAATAGGAATGGTTACAAAGTCTGGAAGAATTACAATAGGCAGGAATTCTATTCCTTTGCTGGGTGCAGTGAAAACATGCTCAGTGCATATGAGAGCACAAGAAATTACAATCAAGAAACCTGAAAAAGCAGTGAGAAGGCTGAATTTTACAATCACTCGCTGTTGTTGGGGATGACCAAAGACAAGCTTTGGTGCATTTTGAGGTTCCTGCACATTTGGGATCCTCAGGTGCTTTTTTTCCATCCTTCAGGAACGCTTTGCATATGGCTTAAATGCTGTATCCTTCTCCTTGCTCCCCCCTCTTCCCTCCCTCAATATTGGCAGTGGCAGAGGAGTAATGAGAGGACTTAAAATTTAGGGAAGCGGTGATTTGGTTGATCTGCTCATTTTTTTGTTGTAATTTAACAGGAAAAGAGAGGCTGATGTTTTCTTGGTTGGGCACACGTGGGTTTTTCCCAGTGTTTCTGGAGCTATAAAATAACTGGAAGTCATTCCTGGCTTCACCTGACTTTGGTTTATTTCTGTAGTTTTTTCAGTCCCCTTTTAAGAAGGGAATTGGACTAAGCTGGCATTGAGATTTCATGGAATTGTGGAATGGTTTGGGTTGGAAGAGATCTCTAAAGATCATCTCATTCCCACCCCCTGCCGTGGGCAGGGACACCTCCCACTATCCCAGGCTGCTCCAAGCCCCGTCCAGCCCGGCCTTGGGCACTTTCAGGGATCCAGGGGCAGCCACAGCTTCTCTGGGACATCCATTCCAGGGCCTCCCCACCCTCACAGGGAACAATTCCCTCCCCAAATCCCATCTGTTCCTGTCCTCTCAATGTGAAGGCCTTCCCCTTGTCCTGGCGCTCCAGGCCCTGCATTTAGGATGTGGTTCTGAACCCAACTGCAGCAAAAGTCAACAGTAAAACATATTTTTTATTCTTGACTGACAAAAGCACCCGATACATGTGTGTCAAGAGGTATTTTCCCAAAACAACCTGCAACTGGAGCAATTTCCTTGCTCTAAAAATGAATTTTCTGAAACAGAAAGCTTAACTATAAAGCTACTTCTCCACTTATTTCAACAAACACCCCTTCCTTATTATTAAGGGAGTTGTGCAATGAGAGGAAAAACTGCTCCTTTTAAAGAAAGGAGGAAGAAAACTCTACCTGTCCAGTAAATGTTGTGTTTGTATTTCTCTTCAGTACGCTGTTGTCGCAAATATATTCTGCTGTTGTAGAGGCTGTGCTTGCTGGCATTGAGTGCTATGCTAAAACTTCCACTGAATCCAAGGTAAATGAAGCCCCCTGTAATTGTTCTCTCTCTGTAATTGTTGATTTGGATTGCTTGCAGTATGAGATGTACGTGCAAACCAAAAGGAAAACCAAAATCATTTCCGTGTCATGACACGAGTCGAGTTCGTACCGTGGCCTCCAACCCATCTCTGAATTCTGTTAAAAAAACAAAAAAGAGATTTCAGAGCGTGTCTGAGTTTTACCCGTTTTCAGTTGGTTTTTCCATCTTTTTGTGAATTTTCCTGACCGCCTAGTAAGGAAAATGAGATCTGTGAAAGAAACAAATTTTAGCCTGGTGCATCAGTGTGTTACTGTCCAGTGTCTCTTGTTGATCTTTTATGGGTGCTCCTGGAGCTGCTGGGATTTGGGAAGGATGGGAAAAGATATTTTATTCTTTTTTTTCCTTTTTTCAGGCAAAGGAGGTGGCAGAGCAGGTGCTCCTGTCTGTGTTAGACACCCTTGGCTTAGCACAGCTGAAATCTGCTTTACGGTGTGTATTTCCATGGTTACTGATTGCTCATTGTGCCACTGGATTGGCTTCTTTGGGGGGAAAAAATAGCAATTATAAACTGAAAAATACTAATTTTAAACTGAATTTCCCTGACTGGCAAATTCCAAGACTTCATAATGCATTCAGACTTTAAAAATCATTATAATTATTCCATTTTCCTGCTTTCTTAATCACTTCTTTTCCTCTAAGTCTACTCCTGCTTATTTTTTACATTTAAAAGTACAAACCCCACGTTTCACCTGTACAACTTCTGTTCTACAGCTCCAAAATCGCTTTTCAAATCCAGGCTGTGAACAACCACGGCAGGTTTGTATCACTGTCTTACAGCTTCTTGTTATTAATTAGTGCTTTTCATACAGTCATAAATTAATTTTTCTCCTCTTGGAACTCGTGCAAAAACCTTGCGTTTGATTATTTCGTAGGAGATGTGCTAAATGCTTTTGAGTATGAGATAGTTCAGTGATTTCATATCTGTAATTCTGTGGGATCTTAAAAACCTAAAAAGGAATAAAAAGCAGTTGGGCAGACTAATTTTATTAACTGTTAATGAGTAGAAGCAGCATGAGCTCATTAAGAGTTTCATTCTAAAAATGCTTTTAACTTAGGAGATAGCACAAACTTGTGCTTATTTAATGCCCACACTAATTGACTGAAATGACCTGCACAAATAAGAGTTTATTGTAAAATAAAACAGCTGCTGGGGAGTCACAGAAAAATGGCCTAACTTAAATATTTAATTATCCTTGTTGTTCTAGAATTACTCCGTTAGATAACGAGGATAGCCTGAGTTTGATCAAAACGGTAAGTAATAATAATAATATTTGTTTATTTAATTAGAAAGTAGAGCTCCATTAGCTGTTTTTCTGGGGCATGCTGCGATTTTTTGGGGAATACAAGTGCAAGGGGACAGATGAGATTTCAGATGCTGGAACAGATTTAACAAGAAGTCAGAGTTTGGAATAAAACATTAACACAGATTTATGATCTTGGGTTTTCACCACGTCATAGAAGTGGTAGTTTAAGACGTTTGAAAAATACAGATTTTGCTGTTTCAATTGAAATATTTCAAGTTCAGCTTTCTCCTCCCTTTCTCTCCAACTGCTGGACTGCCTCAGGCATCTATGATGGTGTTTGACATTCCAGACCTGCTCACGGGAAGAGGATGCCTGGGATCCGTTGTGTTTTCAGAGTCCTTTCTGACATCACAGATACAGGTTAAAGAAAAAGGTGAGTGTTTTAAATTCTACCACCACTCTTGTTGGCTTTGCTGGGATGGGAGAGGCAAAGGAATTCCAGTGGATGTTGTTGCTGATGGGTTTGGAACATTTTTGGTGGGGAGAAGAGCAAAGGAAGAAGCCACAGAAAGATCAGAATAAATCAGGATTTCTTTGGAACTTTGTAGCAGCTCTGTGTGTGTCATAGCACAAGAGGACTGGGAGTTAATCTGCTGTGAAAGCTTCATTTAAACGCTCAGAAATCCTTAAAATAATAAGATTTTCATATTTACTAAAGAAATCTCGAGTCTTAAAAATAACTCACTGGACATTCTGAACTCTATGGGTGCTGTTAGTTTAGGGGCCATGGTGATATAAGGTCAAAGGTTGGATTTGGTGACCTTGGAGGTCTTTTCCAGCCTTAATAATTCCCTGATTCCACTGCTTTGCTTCCCGTGGCTTCCCTGCAGATGGCAGCATCAATCCAGACTCCAGACACGTTATCCTGACGGCGGCTATCCCGAGGTTTGCCTCCTGGCTGGTGAGTGAGTGCACACAGCCTCGGCTCATCCACACCACATCCACAGAGCCCAGCTTGCTGTGGGAGTCTGGGTGCCTGGGGGAAAGTGTGGAATTTGGGCCTTGAAATGTATTCTGAGTTTTAAAATTTGGACAAGAAGTGAAAAACGAAGTGGAAACAAGCTGGGGGTTCCATCTGTAGGGCTAGTTTTAAATGATTTCATTTTCACCTCGCCAGGTTTTTAGCTGTTTGAAAGTCTAGGTGTTCTTGAAGTGCACAGTGTGACTTTGGAAAATTCTGTTTATTGTGAGGCACTTTAGATCAGCCCAGAAGCAAGCAAGGTCTGATTGCAGAGCTCTAATGCACTACACAGGTTAGAGGGAAAATTGCAAAGAATGTAACAAAGCTGGGCATTGGGCAGTGCATGCTTGAACACTGAAATAAAAAATGAAATAAAAAATAAAAAATGAGACTGGGTGGGATACACTGCTTTCTATCTATATAATATTGTTTTAGTCTATAAAACAATTTGATGAGGAGAATGTGGTGCAAGAAATTATTCTGGTCCCATGGTAACACAGGGTTAAGAGGACAAAACTGTCTTTGAAGCACTCTGGGCTCAGGACTTCTTCTGTCTGTGGTACCTGAGGTTCTTGTTTGCCTCAAAACTCCTTTAATACTTTTTATCTAATATTAAACTTGCTTTATTTATATAAATCACAATTCAAATGGAAACTGTTTCTGGCTACAGGTTGAAGACAGTGATGTGAAACTGTCTGAAAAGGCACAGCAAGTATTGAAGGTAAAATTAAATATTTTTTCAAACCTAAAGAGTTAACACTTTGATGAAGCAGTATTTGGAAAACTTGAGCTCCTACCAAACTCTTCCTTTATTTTGTGTGTTACTTCTCTTCTACAAGACTTGCCCGTTCTGCCCTGCCTTTTTCAGACTTTGACATACAAAATAATATATTGTGTGTAAAAGTTTGAGGGTTCCTTTATTTCAAAGAATCACAAAACCCAAGAGCAAAAAGAGTCCTAATAAAACTGTGATTTCATGGAAGTCTCACTAAATATTACTCATGGAGCTCATGTGTTTCCAAAAGCCCCCAAAACTCCTTGCAACTTTCTTTTAACTTAATTAGCATGCTAATGTCTAAAGGAAAACACTCTAAGCACTAGGAAAAAAAAAGTTTGGAATCTGGGAACATCTTAAATAACATGAGTTTCACATTTGTGGTGTAATTTGTGGTTCCCAGGAATGTTCATTATAAATAGATTTATTTTCATGTAATATACTTTTAGCTCGGTGGACTGACAAACTAAAAACAAAAAGCTCAGCCTTGTGGTTGTGACAATAACTTGTAACTTCATAGCTGCTGGCAAAACCAAAATGGGAGGAAGGCTTTTAAAAATGATCCTCTTGCCTTGCTCTCTTTCCCTGGTCCTTCTGTATCCACGCAGGATAAAACTCTTTTAAAGTTCTGACAGATGCTGTTTGAAAATGAAATATTTTCTCTTGGAGCAAAAGCAGGAGAAAATGTTCCTGCCTGGATTAATCCTTGATCCAGTCCATGATGTTGCTGTTGGTTTTTTCCTGTTTAGGAGGACAAATCTTTCCTGGGCACTTTACTCACTGGGGGTGATGGAGTGTATGTCTGTTCCAGCAATCCACAGGCCATGCCTGCAGAAGGTGAGATGTAGTTTTTTTTTTTTTTTCTTGTTTTGTCTTGTTTTGGTGGGTTTTGTTTTGTTTTTTAAACAGAGAGAGAGAGGTTCTGGGGTTCTGCTGAGCCAAACTGTGCCATCACCTTAAGCTTTCGATTTGCCTTTTCGAGTCTCTTGTGTTGAATTCCCTGTCTGGTTCTGTTGTCCCCAACCTCTGCCTGAAACTTTTGGTCCTGGAAGGAGGATTCCTGCTGAGCTGCAGGCTTTGGAGGCTCCTGGGGCTCTGACATGATGGTCAGTGAGGCTTTGCACACCTGGGAGGTGGCTTTTCCCCACAGCTCACGTTCGGTACCTGCACACGCTGGCTCTTCCTGTCCTTAGCAGATGAGGTGCCAGATGTTCTCTGCCTTTTCTGTCTGTAGGAACGTGAGGTTGGAGAGATTGGGCATTGCAGAAGTGCCACGGGCTCCCAGCTCGGGAGGAGAAGGCAGATATTCCTAGCAAAGCCTCCTCCTGGAGCTGACGTGTTCCAGTTTTCTCCCGTTGTCATTTTCTCTCAGGAATTCGGAGCTTCTCAGCACAGGTGCTCACTGTGATACAGAAAAATGCCTGATCTTGGTCCTTCCCAGGTCCAATCCAGTTACAGCTTTTTGACACAAGGTCACTGGCAGCAGTCTTGGATTACTCCTCCTCTTTTGGTGCCTTTGGCTTCAAGAACTTCCCTAACACGAATATCCCAGGAATAAGAATGAAGACAATTTGATAGGACAGTTGGATTTCCTCTCCCTCCCTCGCCCCTTGAATCAGCAGATACTTTTTAAGGCATAATACTTTTAAATTCTGATGTACAGAGAAGGTGTTGCTGTCACAGTGCTGATGTGCAGCAGAAGGTCATGAATATCTGACATTAAGTGCTTGGTGCTGAGAGTCTTCAGAGGAGAACCTTCAACTTTTTTCTCTTTGCCCTGGAGTGTCGAGGATAAATAACGATGTGCAAAGCAATTAAACAGCAGCCCTCACATAAGGGAAGCTGCTTTTGCTCTAACTGGTCAGATTTCAAAGAGAAGAGGTTAATGCAGAGTGTGATACTCAGCTCTTTTGCAATGAGTGCTGTGGGCACTTGTTCACTCAGTAAATAACTGGAGGGCGCCAGATTGTTTTTTTGGGGCTTTGTTAAAACTGGCTCTGTGTGCCTCAAAGGAGCAATTTTCTTTTTCCTTTTTTTTTTTTTTTTTTTCTGTTTTTTCCTTTTTTTTTCCTGGGGAGATTTGTGAAGTTCAGTGTTTTGCTAACTCTTGGAGAGTTCCAAGGAGGTGGGGGAAGGACCATTTATGAAACCCTGCAAGGAACGTGAGATTTTCTTAGGTGTCAAAGCTGATGGTGGAGGAGATCTCGTTCCCCAGTTTGTTGTGCTCCAGTCTGGGCTCTGCTGAGGTGGCAGCCCTGTATTCTGGCACTGTGAGGTGCTGAAGGTGCATGGAATCATGGAATGGTTTGGGTTGGAAAGGACCTTAAGGCTCATCCTGTCCCACTCCCTGCCATGGATGAGCCCAGGCTGCTCCAAGCCCCGTCCAACCTGGCCTTGGGCACTGCCAGGGATCCAGAGGCAGCCACAGCTTCTCTGGGCACCCCGTGCCAGGGCCTGCCCACCCTCACAGCCAGGAATTCCTTCCCAGTGTCCCATCTGACCCTGCTCTCCTTCAGCTTGAAGCCATTTGCATTAAAACAAAGCCTTAATACTGAACAATTTTGAACGTTTTATTCCAAGTTGCCATTTTCAGAGTAAAACATCTTTTTTCTGTATTATTTCTTCCCAGCACTGTTTGTGCTACCTATGCAGGCATTTTTAGCTGGATATTTTAATTCCTTTGCTTTTTTTCCTTAAAGAAAATATTGAACCTTTCCCTTTTGCTGACTCACAAACTTCCCAGTGTGGGATGTGATCTTGCTTTTAGTGCCTGCTCCAGCACTGAGGTTGGGCATTTTCTTTTTTATGCCTGTCAGAAATCAGCTCTTGGCTGATACCAATTTCTATTCCACTTCAGTGGATTTTTTTTTTCCATTATATCACCCAGCCTTGCTGTTTCTCTTTTTTTATCTGCTTTCCTTCACGAAGGTTTGTTAAGAACCAAAATGTAAATATTATAATGTTTAAGTAGACAAGTTAAACATTGTTATAATGGTTAAATGGCGCATGTAAACACCGTTACATTTTAAATTTAACTGTTAAGTTAACTTAAGTTTTAATTTAAAAGGTAAATTTTAAGTTAATTTTTTAACATTTAAACTAAATTTAGACAATGTTTAAATTTTCCACTTAGACATTTTTACACTGTTCAGTTGGTTACAGTGTTTAAATATTCAAGTATTTTGGATGCAACCTAGACTTAAGTTCTTGTATTGTCAATTTTGTACTTCTGGAAGTTTGAAATTTGACAGGATGGAATTTTTTTGCTTTTAAATGAAAAAAGAAAGCCTCAGAATGTTTACGATAAGTGGTTCTGTGGAGTCAGATGAGGTCAAATACAGTCGTAGTCATGACTCCTGCCCTTGGTTGTGCTCACTAAATGCTATCCCAAATCGAATTTACTGCTTGTTAAATACAACAAAATCCTGCAAGAGCATGGATTTCTTCCTCAGGAGGAAGAGAAAGTCATCATGAGAAGCTGAAAAGTTGATTTATACCTCATACAATCCTTTTCCCTTCAAATTCTAGGCAAATTGTATTTCTTTTCCGATGGCATTCTCTTCTCTGATCCCCACCACGGCAGCATTTCCATTTCCAAGAACCACATGAGTTCCATTTCTCTTTATGATGGGGTGAGTATTTAAATAAAGTTTACATCACTTTTTAACAGTGGTTCTGTTGGGTCCTGGTACAAAGTTTAGATTTCAGCTTCAGTTTTAAGTGTCTGTACAGCTGTAATAACTGATGCAAATCTGCACTTTTGGTGCTGATTAACTGAAATTAGTGAGTAAGGAGGAGAGAATTTTGTATGGGAGTTAGCAATGTGGTGTTAATAGTGTGAAAACTGCTTTTTATTAAAAGAAGAATTACAGAGCATGACATTCATCAAACATCTCACAGTGTGAAGTGATGGATAGAGAACAGTTCAAGGTGTGGTGAAGTCATAGGGTGTTTTGGAGGGTGAAATGCTGCTTTTTATTAAAAATATATTGGAATCTATGACTTGGCCACCAGAGCAGTGGGAACTGAGAGGTTAATGATGGCAGCTCAGCTCTCTCCTCCTCAAGGCAGAGACACTGAGTTAACCATCACTTCTTCAGGATGGAAAAGAGATTATTTGTGTTGGTTACTGTTTCCTAAACACTGAGGGGAAAAAAAAAAAATCCGCTTCCTTTAGTTTCCCTTTTGTTCAGGTACAGTATTCCCCGTTTGTTCAGTGGCCTCCTGCAGCATTGTGCTGGGTGATTTCATCACACAATACAGGAAAGCAGTAAAATACAATAAAAGTGTGTGATTCAACTGAGATGAAAACACGGCGGCTCAGAGGCTCTTACCTTAGCTGCCTTTTCTTGGCCATCCCACTGATTGCCCTTTGGTAGTTTTAAGAAGCTATTTTAACACTGACCTTCCTTTTATTGTTTGAGTCAAGACGCTCACTTTCATGAAAGTTGCTATTTCTGGGACCTGGCCATCATTCTTGAACTGATGCCAGATTTTTGTGTGAAGCTAAGCCTTGACAGGGAGTGTATTATTGTTCTACTGACTTGGCAGAATACAAGGGCGGAGGGTTGGAACTGCTAAGAAGTGACAGGAGAAGCAGGATAATTGGTGGTTGCTCTTTCCAAAAGTTATTGCAGCAATATGGATGGAAAAGAAAAAGGAGAATTTAATGCTGAGATTAAAATAAAATGATGAATCACTTGAAATGATGCAAAGTGCAGTTTTTTAGCAGCTTTATCGTGATGCCTGTGAGATATTCTCCTTTTTAACTTGAAAATATCTGCACTTGGGCTCCAGCACGTGCTGCAGACTCCTGTGCTGTGAGGAACTGGGCACTGAGCTGCTCCTGAGCTCCTGAAATCCCTGGGGCTCGTGGCCATGGAGTGCATGGAGGGCAGGGGAGATCCTGGCCATTCATCAAGTGAACAAATGTTACCAAGCAATATTTAGATTTCACAACGACATTAACATCTTGTAAAACTTAGAACTGGCTCCTTTCAACCTCGTGGCTGTGGCGATTATTGCTGCTGCTTTTCAGCTTTCTTCAATTTGTGGAGCCCAAAATATTTTCCAGGAGGGGATTTGTTGGACTCTTCTCATGCTGACTGCAGCGTGGATGAGTTGGCCTTGGAGTCAGTTCTCAGGAAACCTCTGAGCCATCCTGCAGAATCCAGGATCTGTGGGTTCTGTTCCGAAAGCCATTTTCTCTTAAAAGAGATTGTTCTCTCTTAGGAGAGTATTTTTGTTTGTTCTTCGGTAACCTCCGTGACTTTGAGAGGATTATTTTTATAATTAATCCCTCAGTCAGCAAAGCAGAGAGATTCTGTTTGCAAATGTCTCTGAGTTGATACCAATTCTTATGTAACAGTTCCCCAACTTGAGCTTTTTCTTCTCAAGGATGAGTACAGTGAGTTCTTTGCCCACTTCTGTTGGAAGTGTAGTGGATGCCACTAAAATTCCGATTTGAGCCCTAAATAATTGAATTCCCATTTCCCACAAATGTTTCGTGCTTCTGAGTTGTTCTGATTTTGTAAAACTTGGGTGTGAAAAGAGTTACAAGTCAAAGCTTGGACATAAAACACTTCAGCATCCTGCAGGGTTGCACATAAACACCTGAAAATCCAGAATCATGGAATGGTTTGGGTTGGAAAGGATTTTAAATCTCATCTTATTCCACCCCCTGCCATGTCCAGGGACACCTTCCACTATCCCAGGTTGCTCCAAACCCCATCCAACCTGGCCTTGGACACTTCCAGGGGTGGAGCATCTCCCACCACTCTGGGGGAAAAAAACCCCCAAAACAAACTAAAAAACAACCCAAGAAAAACAAGTCTGTGTTTCCTTAGAACGAAAATTGGACAACCTGAGTTCAGTGCTTCTGAGGGAAACACAACCAGAGGGCTTCAGCCTCCTCTTGGTAAAGACAATGCAGGTGAAAAAGAAAGAAATCTATTAGAATTTGTGCTCATGAAAGAATCTGAGAGAAACAGGACACTTCCATCGTGCAGGGGTCCTACACTTTAAATTACTGGCCTTAGACTTGTGTCTTATTGCAGAACAGTTCCTTTCAGGTCAGAAACTCAAGAGCGTGGTGCAAAGAGTTTGCAAGAGCACGTTGCCATCCTTGTTACCTTTCTAGCTGGCATTTAATTCATTTCTCGTGTGGTGTCTGTGTTGGGGATGTGGGTGTAGACAAAGAGTTTGTATTTTGAAGCTTTAGCAGAGGGAGGGTCTAGATTTTGGTGTGGACAAGAGAAGATATTCAAGTGCAAGCTTTTGTTTTCAGGACAAAACTTGGGTGCTTAGAACAGTCTCAGATCCTTCTTTTAAGCTTGTGATCTCTCCAGTAGCTGCAGAGTAGAAGCTGAGGGTGCTCCACCCCTCCTGCTCCATCCCTGTGCCATGCAAAGTAGAAAATGTTAATTACAACTTGTCCTGTTTCTTCCTTTTCCAGGATTCCAACAGTGTTGCTGCTGCTCTCTTCATAGACTTCAAAAGTTCCCTGCTTCCTCACCTACCCCTTGAATTCCATACCCAGAACAACTTCCTGATGATTGCACTTTTCCCCAAAAGAAAGATTTATAAAGCTTTTTATTCACAGGTAAAGCAAAAAAAAAAAAAAATTCGGTTGGGGTGGGGGAGGGAAGCCACAGAATTGCTCCGTGTGTTTAAGATGTGTGAGAAACTGGAATTCCTGTATGAATTTCCAGGGCTGGTGGTGCTCGTTGAGTTTAATGCTCCCCATGTGCTTTCACTTTGCCTTGTGAAGGCAGCGAGGGCTCTCCAAGCTCCTCCCCTGAGCTGCATTTCAGTGTAGCCCTGGTGTGTAGTTGGCTGCAGGGGCTGGATGGAGTGGCAGAGGGTCCATTGTGTGTTTTTGTGCTCCCACTCATTTGGATCGTGATCCTGGGGGAGATGGAGTTCAAGTTTTTAAGTATCCCATATGGCATTGTAGTGCTCCCTAAGCAGATTGGCTGCCTGCATTGTGCTGCAGAGGCTTTTAATAAAGCAAACTTTGTAACAATAGTGCTTTTGAGGAAATGAGCCTGGAGATTTTAGGACTTCACAAGGGTTTTAGGATGCGCTCATCACACTGGGTTGGAAAAGACCACCTAGCTCAGTGAGCAGTCCCCACTGAGTGTATTAATGGTACCATAAAATGCCTCCTCCTTTTATCTTAAGTGTTTAAATTCCTCCCACTCTTGCACTCTTGGAATCTGTTGTTTGTTTGTATTTGAATTTTCAGCCTATTTTATTAATTCTGCTTTTATATCTGTTTTATTTTTATTTTCTCTACCAGAACATGTCCTCGAGACACTCAGAAATCTCAGACCTATTCTTTCTGCTTTATTTGGCTTAATAAAACAAAACCAGATCCTTTTAAATCTATGCCTATAAAAAGTTCTTTATTCTTCTGATAGCTGTAATGCTTTTCTTTTGATCTGGTTTTTGGCTGTGTATATCCAAACTGTAGTATCTGAGATGAGGGTATTTGTTTCCTCTGCTGTTTTTTCTCAGGGCTATTTATTCCTCTTCTCCTTTGATTTCATTTTTTTTGCTGAACAGTTCCACACTGAGGTTCAGTTTGGGCAGTTTTAAGTTTCTCATTTGGCACCACACCAGTTGCTTTGCTCAAGTACATAAAACAAATCTTTTGTCTTCAGGATGTTCTCTCATGAACAAAACTCTTCATCAAATTTGAGTGTACCTGACTGTGTAAGCCGTGGAAATATATTGTGTTTTGTCAGTATTTACCTTCAGGTATTTATTGAATTCCTCCACAGTTCTCTCTGAAAGTCTGTGTGCCTCACAGCTTACAAAGATTCACTAAAATTTGGGTGCTACTTCTACTCTTTGAAGTTACCTGACCTGATACCTCACTCACTATGCTTTGATTATTCCAAGCCTCCTGGAAATAGGGAATGGCAACTGCCCTGTTAACCCCAGATCTGGGTTTAGTGAAAACTGAGATGTTGAGCCCACATAGCTGAATCTGATGTGCAGACCCTGTGAGGACGGGGTGATGCCTTCCACATCCTCACTCCAATGGCTACAGGAGGGGGATTTGTTTAGGCTTTGGGATGTGTTGATTTCTCTCATTTTTTTCTTCAATGCTGTAGCAACTCTTTTTAAAACGTTCATTAAGTTATACGAAAAGGCCTGATATATTTCCACTTCTTAGTCTGACCTATGTTTTCACTTTATTCCCAACCCTTTGACTTCTACAGAACACAATTTCCCCATGACCATTCCTTTTTTCCATCCCTCCCAGGCGTTTCTTTGAGTCCCTTCTGTGCGTTTTGAAGTGGCCATTTCTTTAGTTTTGTGGATCCTTCTGCATGAGCAATCCTGCCTTCATTAATATCAAAAGTATTTTTTATGTTGATGGTTTTTATCTCCTACCCTCGTGTTTTGGATGCTGAGCTTTTAATGGAAAGCAGCCGTGTCCCCCCCAGTTGTTCTGTCTTGCAGACAGTTACTGTGAAAAACGACAATGGCTGTTGCCTTTACTTCTGGAAAGAAGGGAAATACCAACCACAGCCAGGACTTTGTGATTCATCTGAAGCTGATTTCTAGGTTCACAGTGCCATTCAGATTAATGTGTCTTGGCTGGAGCAGTAGGATGTGAGCCAAAACATTCCCTAGAGAAACGAAGGGTTTCCTTTTCGTTTGGGGAGGAACGGAGTTTTTCCTAAATTTCGAGTAATGATTGCTGCAATCTCACCTCGGGAAAATTACATTAGTGCTTCAAAGAGACTTGTATTAATTCAGTTCCTGCTGTAGGGCACTTGGGCTATAAACACCTACATTTTTATCAGGGAAAACGAGGCCGTTTCAGTAAATTCCCAAAGCGGTTCCAGCCCAGCCAAAGAAAAGGTTACAAAATTTAATCTGTGGATTGGAATTCTCAAATAGTTTGGGTTGGGAGGGACCTTAAGGCACATCTCATTCCAACCCCCTGCCGTGGGCACCTTCCACTATCCCAGGTTTTTCAAAGCCCCATCCAGCACCTGGACACTTCCAGGGATGGGGCAGCCACAGCTCCTCTTGCAGCAAACCCAGGATTGTGCAATATATAATGGCTTGTGAGAACGTGTTTAGTTTTTTTAGGTGAGCGAAAGCAATTCCTAAATAAATGGGAAGCAAATTTGGGAAAACAGGGACACTCATGCACGGATCTGGTTTGTTCCAGGTTTTCTCTTCGTGGCAAAACCAGACAAACTCAGGATTATCTTTAAGGGTTGTCCAGGAGGAATTCCTGTCCGAGGAACAAAAGAGGCTGTAAGTTCCTGCCAGTGCAGTGACACAGCAGCTGCAATCAGAAAAATGCTGTTATTTATTGGTTTGGAGAATAATTTAAAAAAGAACTGTTGCATTCCTAGTGCAATACTCAGGTTATCTTTTTTTGGTGCCATTTAATATGTAGCTATGCTATTTAAAGAAGATAAATTTCTAGGTTTCTCCTTTAACTAATTAATTAATTTCCTTCTTTCAGGCATTCCGGTGTTCAGAAGCTCTTCAATGCCTTGTCTTTTTCTTCTGGGGAAAGATGCAGGGAGCTGAAACTGTCTGCTGCCATTCCAGAATTGGAGAGGTGAGAAATTGCTTTTGTGTTGGAGGGATCCATTCTGTCAGAAATGATACAAAAATACCTTAGTAGATGGGATACCCATCTAAAAATTGTTTATTGAATCATTCTGCCTTTACACTAGGATGTTTTTCTTCTGAGATGAATTACTTCCTCTCTAGCTTGACCTTTTAATACTCTTCTTTTAGTGATTTCTCAGCTATTTATATGAATAAAATCTTTTGCTGTCAGTTGTAAGGAAATAAACCTTTGATTTTTGGAAGGTTTGTGCAGCACTTCACAGTCAGCAGCGTCAGTACCAAGCCAGTGATGAGAGCACATCTTCCTGTCCTTCTCCAGCAGGCAGAAACCATTCCTGATAGCAAAGCAGAAGGTGATAAGGTAAGGAAACGACTCCACAATAATCCCTAGCCCTCATAAAGAATATTTAGAATATTCTGTCAGTAGTTCTGCTGTAGTGTAATAAAATACTGATCATGTTCAGCCATGCTCTGCCTCCTCCTCCAGTACCACCAATTTCTTGCCTTGTTTTCCTGGTTATATACTTAATTCTTTTCCATTTAAACGATCTTGTGAAAGTGCAAATGGCCTTTCAGCCTGATGAAATAGAGGCAGAAAATGAGGTGTAGATCTTGAAGTGAACTGTTTTCTCTAATGTCCAGAGAGACTTAGCCCTGAAGCAGCAGCTTGTTTTTATGAGTTGCTGAATAATTGAACTGAATTGTTCTCTGGAACATAAAAGTCCTTTAAATAGCATAGAGGTAGCACATGATATTTAACATTTGCTGATATTATCTGTACAACACTCCTTTCTCTATAGGGGCAATAACAATTGTCTAACTTAAGGCCTGCTTTAAATAGCATTTTCAGAGAAAATCTTTCCTTGGAGCTTCCCAGCATTTGAAATCTGCTGAAAACACAGCCAGAGCAGCAGAAATACAATCTTTCTCTTGGATTATTGCTGGGGTCTGCTTCAGAGACCATACTGACAATTAATAAACCCTTAGAAAACGTTTTAAAATCTGATTTTAAGGTTGGTTTAACTGTGTATTTTTAAAAAAGAAAGGGGAATCTGTATGAATGATGGAAAACCACCTTTTTGGTGTCTGCACCGGTGTTTCTGTGGTTATTTGGTGTTCAAACTTCCCTTTTTTACCCTGTTCCCTGTGTTGCAGGTGATCATCACCATCATCACTGGGCTTCCAGGATGCCGTTCCAGCGACCTCTGTGCTTTCCTCGTCGCCTTCACCAAGGAGCACGGGAGGTTGGTGCAGCCCTGCTTACACTGATCACCAAAAATCCAGCCTGGCATGAAGGAAAAAAAAATTATCACTGTTTCATTTGGTGGTTTTTACACCTCATTTCAGACTGCCAGGTAGATTTGCACTTGACGTTTATACAGTTAGACAGAAAAACAGCAGAGGAGATTTCTGTGTTGCCTGCTCCATGTGGTGAAGAGCTTCCATTTATTGACTTGTAGTGATTCTAAAATGCCTTTTTTTTTTTTTTTTTTTTGAGAGAAGACTGTACTAACAGTCCTTGCCTTAAAAACAGCATTGTTTTTAAATTAGAGTGATTTCTATTCAGCAGGAGCAGGAGGTACATTCAGGACATCTGTTGTGTGACAATAAGATAGATCTGCTGTAGGAATCTGCCACTCTGTGTGTTGATAGAGCTTCTGGAAAAAAACCCCAAAAAACTTATCCTTTTAATTCTTAAAGCCAAACACCTTAGCATTTAATCTTAGCCATGTTCTGCACTGTTTTTTTTACTTTTAACTCAATGAATTGATTTTATCAAGTTGATTCAGAAGAGTTTTGTGGTTCTGTTATAGGGCAAACACGTAAGGTGACTTTTGAAGGTTGTGTAATAACACATCTCCTCGTGTTTTCCTGCAAAGGTCATTGTTGATTTCCATTTTTGTAGTGAAATATTTTCGTGCCCAGAGTCTTGAACTGGATTTGTCTCATTTCTGTTTACCGCATCACTGCCAATGATCAGAATTACTCATATGATGTACAGCTTTGAAAAAGCTGCTGAACATGGCTTTATTAAAGAACAGCAAAAAACAGCCCCAAACCCCTTTGGCAGTCACGTAAAGAACGTGGAAATGATAGAAAGCCAAATAAATTCCCCTTTCCCACGCGGTCGACTGGAGCGAGGTCATGACGAGAGATGTGGAATCTTTGGGCGGTCGAACTTCATTTGGGTCTGTTGGTTCAAAACAGGAGGAGAACTGTTCTGGCCCAGCCCTTGAACTCCTTGCCTCGTTGTCTGTGGTTTAGGTGGATTGTTTATCGGCAGACCATGGACAGCCCGGAGTGTTTCAGTGCCTCCCACTTCCAGCGTTACCTGGCCGGGCTCCTGGAGGCCCAGCAGAACCTCGGGGTCCGTCAGGCCGCGCGTGCCGGGAAGAGCAAGAGGCTCCTGGTGGTCCTGCAAGGGTAAAGGCTTGAAACTCTTGGAACTGTTGTGGAGAATAAGGGAATTCTGGTTTACGTCTGGACCAAAGTCAGCTTTTCTGTACCTGTTGATTTTTGTTGCTCCTTTGGAGGAAAGGCGTCCGTAGCCTGCCTTCCGTGTTGTGGCAGCACTCGCAGCCCAGAGCCCCACCCTGTGCTGGGCTCATCCCCCAGCCTGGGCAGCAGGGCAGGGGGGATTCTGCCCCTGTGCCCTGCTCAGGTGAGACCTGCAGAGCTGCCCCAGCCCTGGGACCCCCAACATGAGGAGGATGTGGAGCTTCTGGAGTGAGTCCAGAGGAGGCCACGGAGATGCTCCAAGGGCGGGAGTCCCTCTGCTCTGGAGCCAGGCTGGGAGAACTGGGGGTGTTCATCTGGAGAAGAGAAGGCTCCAGGGAGACCTCAGAGCCCCTTCCAGGGCCTGAAGGGGCTCCAAGAGAGCTGGAAGGGGACTGGGGACAAGGGGTGGAGGGACAGGTCCAGGCATGATGGTTTTAAACTGCAAGAGGCTTGATTTAGACTAGATATAAGGAGAAGTTTTTCACCTGTGAGGGTGGGGAGGCCCTGGCACAGAGTGCCCAGAGATGCTGTGGCTGCCCCTGGATCCCTGGAAGTGTCCAAGGCCAGGCTGGACAGGGCTTGGAGCCACCTGGGGTAGTGGAAGGTGTCCCTGCTCATTGCAAGGCACTAAGATGACCTTTAAAGGTCCCTTCCAACCCAACCCATTCTGTGATTCTGTCTCCAGAACTGGCAGCAGAAATCAGACTGTCAGAGATCTCCTACTGCCTCATAGAGCACGTGGGACCAGAGTAAGACTTTGTAATGTGTTTCAGATAAATGCCAGTTTCCTTGTGGAATAAAGGTGAAGACTCTGAGCCACCTCTGTGTGACATTTCCATCTCCAGTGTGGCAGTTGAGAACCAGGATCATCTGCAGGATGTTTTCCCCCTCTGTTTCTGAGTCATTAGAAGGTGACACAAACCAGTGTGAGGGAGGCACTCCCCTGACCTGGCTGGAATGATTTCCTGTTCATCCTCTTCACTGAGGATGTACACATGGAGCTCAGCATTTTCCTCATTTTGGTCCATTCTAATAGTGCTAAAAACCATCATCTTTTCCATGTTGGAGCCAGGTTGATTTATTTTTTTTTTGTGTAATTAGTAGGAATGGTGTAAAGTCCAGTGATGGGCAAAATAACTGGTGCTCTGGTAGCAGCACTGGCTTTGGGAACAGATAATTGCTGGTTTTCCATTCCTTCTGGATAGTTGGATATTGGTATAGACAGCCTTAGAGTAGCTGGAGTTCTCTAAATACCCCATCGAGCTGATAACTGACAGTAGAGAAAAGTTTGAAACTGGCTGAGAAATAAACACCTGAAATTAAAACTCAGGTTCACTTAAGCCTTGATGTCATACAGAGATAAAATACAACAGTGGTTGAAGTCCTGATAAAAAACAGGTGCATTAATGATAGAAACATGTTTAGACTGGGATGCTGAGGAGTTAAAGATGCTGTTATTTTATTCTTTTTTTTTTTAAACTCAAATTGTGCTTAATATGCTTGGCATTAGGCATAAAATATTTGTGTTATACTGTGCTTTTTGTGCTTCCTGCAAGCTGGACTTGTCCGTTGTTCAGTGCAAAGTTTGCACTGTTTTTCTCCGGAGTTGTTAAGAATTTATTTTTAATGTAACTTCCAATCAGCTTGATTTGCTAGATTTGCTCAATTTGTCTGGATTTGCCAAGTTCTGAGCTGCTCTCCATCTAGTTTGGTAGCTCTTTTAGAAATCCAACTTCCCTCCGAGCCATCGATTCCTTCCTGGGGGGGGGGGAACTGTCTCGTTCTGCTCCTCTGAACCCATTTTTCCTCTCGGGTTCTTGCAGGTACACTGATGTCATCGATGTTGTGCAAGCTCTGCAGACTCACCCCGACCCAGATGTGAAGTCTTCTTTCATCATTGGAGCTGTCAATACCTGTGTGGAGCCTCTGAGCTGCTACATGGAGCACAGGTGTGCCTTGGAGTATTTCTGCAAGTTGGAAAATGCATCTTTTTGATTCACTTTTGTAGTCATTAGTGATACCTAATGGTTAAAGGCCACTGAAGTGACTTAAATCCCATAAAACTGCTTAATAATCCATCTTGGAGGAACTTGGAAGTGCTGTTTGGTGTATCAGGATGGCCCTTGGTTTCCACTGGAAATATAATTATATAGAATATCAATAAAGGTTCAGGTCCTAGAAGAATAAACAAAGATTGCTTAAATACAAATCCTCTGGCTAAGGAGTTTGTAGCATTTGGACAGTTAATTGTCCTCTAAATAATTCTAATTATTGATAAATAAATAATCTTTCCTACAATCTTTTTGTAAGTCAGACTAAAAATTGAAACGTGTGCCTCAGTTTGGGTTATTGATTCTGCCATTACTTTTGGATGTGAAAAAAGACTTCGCAGGTTTAAATTATGGAATTTAAGGGAAACAATCCCTTAAATGGGGAAGAGAATGACAAAGCACGGAAGCCAAAGCATTGCAAGTGTTAAAATCTGATATCCTGGGTTACTGCAGAGCCAGGGTGGGGAGGAAATGGTCGCCGAGCCAAGTCACTGACCTTTCAAAATAGTGTGGTTTGGTTGCTGTTTCATAGTAAATATGTGTGCTCCAGACTTCAACAAACGTGGAAATAATTTCTTAGACCTATCTGTAAAATTGTAACACTCCAATTTTTTAATTATGCCTTGCAGCCGATTTGATAAAAGTAAGTTCCAGCAGTTAGAGTTTTCGGAGTTGGTAGCACTGCTTCTGTTTGTGATCCAACTGTGCATCACAGCTTAGAGGTGAACTGCCCAAGCAGTTTCTAAGAGTGCATTCCTGAAATTTCCTGGCTGCTCTTAAACACTAACCAGTGTGCTGCTTGTGCTTTGCGGTAGTCAAGAAATAGACCTTACCTTGCTGCTGCTCCTTGTCTCCGTGACAAAGATTCCAAAGAAATAATAAAAACCCCATAAAATATCGGTGAGTTGGTGCTGGAGTGCTGTTCAAACTTGTTCTTTCCATAATTCTGGGAAAGACAAGTTCCGTTTCTGTTTTCTTTTTAACTTACTAACGTGTTACTAGTCATGGTACTGAGTAGTGTTCCTAGCAGCAGCAGCAGCCTGCAGTCCTCTAACACTGTTTGTCTCCTGAAATGCAGAAGCAATTGAAGGAAGAGGCTCAGCCTGTGCTGTAGATTATTTCTGTTTTGCTTTGGAGTTTGTTCTGATGAGAATTTACCAAGTAGCCACATAGTGCCAGTGGCAAACCTCGCAGTTGGGAAGCTTTGGTGATTTCCCTGTGAGAATGGAGAAGAGTGGATTTAATGTCTGGCTTTTCTGCACTCAAGAAAATCAAACCCCTTTCCTGCCTCAGAGTTCATCACTGTCGAGATCCAGCTCTTCCATGAGCATGGGATGAAGCTTTTCCCCGTTCTGAATTAGGGCAGGGGAGAGGGAGGTGAAGGGAACAGGTAAAATTCTCTCTTGAGCTTTTGTGTCCGTGATAAAGCTCCTGAAAATAATTGTCACTTGTCTGACACAGCAGCAAAAATTGGCATTATGTACATCCAGCCTTTCTATGGAGAGTTCCCACTCTTTGGAAGGCACAATTCTTTAGGGCAAACTTTAAATTCCTATTGTATAAATAAGAATTAAAATGACATTGAAGCATTTCTGACTCCTTAGAATACAGAATAAATTGCATGGTGGGAATTAACTCTTAAATATGTTGGAGAATTAAAACCATCTACAAAACTGATTTTTTGGGGAAAAGTCCTACATAAAAGACGTAACCTGTGAGGATGTTGCAGTTACATGGATTGAGAAAAAGAAGCATGAAAATGGTTTGGTTCGTGAGAGTCTGTCAGCATCCAAGTGACTGTAAATGTTTCACTTAAATAATAATATCCGTTATTGATATGTGAACTTTTTGGTTTTTCAGGCTGCTTTTTCCCAAGTTCTTGGACCAGTGTTCACAAGGTATGTGTCACTCTTGTTGACTCTGAGCTCTACAGAACAATAACTGAGCCATGTGGCCAAATAAATGCCTGTATTTATTATTTTGTACTATTAATACAACGTAGCCAAAGGGTCATGATAAAATCTTGGAGGTAAAAACAGTCTCTGCCTACACTGTCAAACATCACAGGCAGAAGATGGAAAATTTTGGAGCAGGATGGGTTTCCTGTGGCCAGGAGTTCAGCTGCTCATCTTGAACTGTTGTAACTGGGAGTGAAATGGGTTGGATTTGAGTTCCACCCTCCTTTGGGGATGTGTGAGGAAATGGAATTCCTTTCATTTCTGGTCTATTAGAAAAGGAAAAAATGAGCAAGGGGGATCTTGTTCCCCAAATCCTCCTCCTAGTGTGGCCTGGAGGGTCCTTGCAGGGTTCATCTCACACTGCAGCACACCAAGCAGCCCAGCTGCAGGGCTGGTTCTTACCTTGTGTTTAGTTTTATATCCTGAAATGAATCACTGGCTGCATTGTCCTCCTTGTCAGGCTTGGAAATGGGAGCAGGTGTTGGCATAAATGGGGTGTGATCCTGCCTCACGTGCCCTCAAATCCCTGCCCTGTCCCTGCCAGTGTTCCAGGCCAGGTTGGATGTATTTTGTGTTCAGAGGAAAGTCAGAGCAGGTTGCTGTGCTCTCTTTGTGGCTACTTAAACTCTGTGCTCTGCTTGGCTGCCAGGGTTGTGCCACCTCTTTTTCCTGTGTGAAGAGAACCCCAAAGAGTGAAGTTGTGTACAAGCTGGACAGAAAATAGGTGCTGTTACATAGATCAGTATTTTATTTGGAGAAAAATGTTGGTGCTCCAAATTGGGAAACTATCCTGTGTACAGCCATGGGGAAATTTGAAGAGAGCAGGAGAATGTTAAGAATATAAAGTGTTACCAATAACTACAGAGAAGCTAGAAGTGCAAAAATGCCTTTTTGTTTTATGACAGAGTAAATAGAATAAATACTCAAAGCTTTGTTTTTCCTAAAGTGAATTTGTACGGATCCGACTGGGTGAGAATTGGTCGTTGTTGAAGGAGAAACTGCAAAATGCCCAGGACAAGAGTAGCTAATTTTCTTACAGTCAAAATACTGCAAGAATTACAAATGCTGGAGGTTAGAGCAATGTTCTTCTGGCAGGGAATCATTTCTGCACGTTGCAAAGTGTTATCATCCAGTTTTCTGATACAGAATGTGACATCAGATGGCCGAGGGGTCCCTTCGTGTAAAGAACTTGTTTCATGTAAAGAGGGGTAATTTTTGTTTCAAAGGTTCAGGAGGAAAAGTCTGCTTTGGAGTGAGATGTGGAACACTTAAACTTCCCAGACAAATGCAGAATTGTGTCACGTGTGTAGGAGAGAATTTGCTGCTGCATAATTCATGGAATCACAGACTGGTTTGGGTTGGAAGGGACCTTAAAGACCTTTCAGTGCCACCCCCTGCATGGGCAGGGCCACCTTCCACTATCCCAGGGTGCTCCAAGCCCTTTCCAGCCTGGCCTTGGACACTTCCAGGGACCCAGGGGCAGCCACAGCTTCTCTGGGCAATTGAGAGAGAATTCATTGTGGTTTCACGCACCGGAGAATTCATTTTTGGTGCAACAACAGCAAGATTTAATGGGACACTCACTTCAAGAGATACTGGTTCACATTTTTGGTGTGTTGTGCGCTCTGGCATTGTTTGTTTTGCTGTGTCACCAGTGGGCCGAGACTGTGTTGTGGTGGGCATTGTACAGATCTGAAAACAGAACCTGGTGGATATAAAAAAAGCCCAGTGCAGCCATAGGCAAACAGGAATTAATTAGACTTTGGATCTGGATTTTCTCCTCACAACCATCTTCCAAATCTGGGGAGCGAGTTGGGTTTGCCTTTTGCTGCTGCTTTCCAGGGCTCTTCTATTGCTGCCTTTCTCTGTAATAAATGGATCCCTGAGCATGTTATCAACGTGACATTTTCCAAAACTTTTGTTTGGAGAGCCCCCATCTGTCACAGAGACAGATGGGGACTGGGGAGAACTGACAAAGCCTTGAGCAGAGTGACCAACACGAGTATTCCGTGCACGCTTGCTTAAACTTCACCCAAAAATCCTGCCACCATCAACGTGCTGTAATTCCCTTTTGTCTCTCTTTTCTTTTTGTCTTTCTTTCCTGCCTTTCTTTCCTGCACAGAAGCTGTAAGATGATACCTTCCTAGTCTAAGGGCATCATCCCTTGTGAAACAATTTCATATAGAACACAAATTAGGACGTCACCATTGTTAAATATTCCCATTGTAAGTTTGGGAGCAAAGAGGAGCCGTTATTTTCATCAAGCATATGTATTTTTAATCCATCCCTCCTGTTCCTTTCCATTACTATACTTTCCTGCTTCCATTGAACACGCTATTCCCCAGGCTGCAAGGGTTCTTTTCTTTAGAGGAGTGGATAAATAAAGAACAAAACTGGGTGGTCTTCAAAATGCATCTCTTAGGAACAGAGATGGCAGTGACGGTTTGAATAGAAAAGGTCAGATTTGTTCATTCCTCAAGCTGTGTAGGCACCTTCCAGTTCTCAGGAGGTTCCTTTTCCATGACACTCCCTGTCCCTCAGTTCGGGGTGGGGAGCTGGTGCCTGCCCACACCGGGCAGTGTTTGTGTGATACCAGCACCTCCAGGATTTATCCCTGGCTGGCAGCAGAGCCGGAGCTCGCAGGTTCCTGGGCTCTGAGCAGGCTTCTCCCCCTTCCAAGGTGCTGTGTGGGAGATTGCAGTCAGGAGTGACAGGTAGAGCCCTGGGCCGGGCACAAACGGAGCGGAGATTGCTGGAGAAGGAGCAGGGCTGGTGAGGAGGAGTCGAGGTGCAAAGGTGTGGGATTTGCTGCATTCATTTTTCCCTGAACCTTTTTTTAACTTAAGCTTTTCCAGCTTAATCCTTGACAATTGTGGATTCTTTCCCAGGCACGGTGCTGGCAGTTGTCACGTGGACCTGGTGGCATCTCTGTAGCACCACCACAGGGTGGTGGTGGGTGAGTCAGGAATCCCAGAATGGTGTGGGTTGGAAGAGACCTCAAAGCTTGTCTCATTCCACCCTCCTGCCATGGGCAGGGACATCTTCCACTCTCCCAGGTTGCTCCAAGCCCTGTCCAGCCTGACTTGAACACTTCCAGGGATGGAATTATTATCTCATTCATGGCATGATTGTCTTACTCATATTTTTTTCTTAATTGCATGATTAACGTCCCCAAACTTGGTATCGTTTCAAACCTGCACGTGGCTGAAATTTCAAAGGGTTCTTGCTGTTCTTCTTCCCTTTTCCCCCTTCTCCAAGAGCACGTGTATATTGGAGAAGACCTGGATGTTCTGAAACTGGAGTGGGAGCTTCTGTGCAAGGCTAAAAAAGAAGAGAAATACAATGATGGAGATTTGTGCTGTTAATTAAGTTCTGGCTTGGAAGGGTCAGTGATGCAAAGAGCAGTGCCTGGGAGTGTGTGGTATAATGGAAGTGCCCCAGAAATATTCAGGGCAGGAATTTGTGTGTAAAGCAGCCTCTGCACGGATTAATGTGATTTAAGGCTTGAGTAAAGACCAGGAATTACTTCAGGCAGCAGAGGAGGTGTGATCAGTTGTTACAGCTTTGCTTTAAATAGCTGGAGAAGGAGAAAATGCATCCTGGCTCAGTTGTTCATGGATATTGCAGATTTTCTTTTCTTCCTTCCACTCTGCTTACAGTCACGGGAAAGTGTCAGAACAGGGCTGCACACCCTGAGCAAAGAAATAAGATTTATTGTAAAATTACAGAGTTGTTTAGGTTGGAAAAGACCTCGAAGATCATCAAGTCCAGTCATGAACCCAGCAGCACTGCCCAGTTCCCCCTTACCCCGTGTCAAGAGCCACATCCAGGTGTTTTTTGAACACTTCCAGGGATGGGGGCTCCACCACTGCCCTGGGCAGCTGTGCCAGGATTTTACAACCCTCTCCTAATACCTCATCTAAACCTCCCCTGGCACAACTTGAGGCCGTTTCCTTTCCATTTCCTCTCCATCCCTCACACATTCCTGCTCATACAGACATCCGAGGGAGTCACTGAGTGTTGGCATTGCAATTTCTTTGAAGAACTCGGCTGAAATTCAAATCATGTATCATTGGAAAGCAGGGATCCTCGAACTGAAATTAATTGGATGGTTTTCTCTTATCTTTTTGATGCCTCATGGGTTCAGTCTTGCTGTCTGAATACCATTTTGGAGTCTTTTAAAGACAAAAAATAACCCTAAACCCTTCTCCTGTTTTTGGAAGTGGCGACTGAGTGTCCAAAACACTGATTTTTAGCTGTTCAGTCTCTTACTGCACCTTGAATTCACCAAGAGACTTCACACTTTAGTGGTATTTTTTTTTTCTAGTCCTGTTCAAATTGATTCTTGTATGGATTTATTATTTTAATCAATTGAATCTGTGGGTTGAGTCTAAATGGCTTCTGTTAGACGAAAGTTTCCCTGCTTGGTTTTTTTTGTTGCAGTAGATTTTTTTTTGTCATTAATGAAAGAATGTAGTGAGAGGGAAGGAAAAATAAGAGAAGAATGGTTGGAATATCACCGAATGGTTTATTGGTCACTGTTTACATGCCCGAGCTGTGTGAATTATCCCCATTTCCTTCCACAGGACTGGTGAGTAACGTGGTTTTCACAAGTCATGCCACAGAGCAGAGGCACCCACTCCTCGTGCAGCTGCAGAGCCTGATCCGAGCAGCAAATCCTGGAGTTTCCTTCATCCTGGCAGAAAATGGGATTGTAACGAGGTACCTTTCACCAGGATTTATGGCTTTTGGCACGTGGGCCACGAGCACTCAGAAACTTCTGTTCTCTTGTTTTTACTCTGGTGATTTATAGGAAGGAAATGCAGATTTTTCTTAATTGCTTCTCGTGCAAAAGGGATTTTCCCTTTACATTTATGGGCATATAAATGTAGGGATTAGGAAATGTGTTTTGTTTGCAGAGTGTGATTTATGTTACTGTTACTGCCCTCCTAAAGGAGAAGTGTTCTTAATTGTACTGTCACTAGCACATTATGTTTTATGTAAGTGGATAGTGGCCATTTTATTTAACTTAGAAAATTAAAAATCTTCATTTTTATCTCTTTACAGGAACGAGGATATTGAATTGATTCTCTCGGAAAGCAGTTTTTCAAATCCTCAGATGATGAGAGCTCGATATTTAATGTACCCTGGCTGGCAAGTATCTAGACTGAGAAGTATTAAAACTATTTTTCTAATTAACTTGAAGATTAAAATGTTTCACTAACTTCATTTATATTTTTTTCCAAGACTACTCATTTGGAACGGGCAGCAGCTTTGTAAATCATTTTTAAGAGAGCTGATGATTATTCTTAGTGGATGCACGATTGCTGCCCTTCTGTGGGGGAAAAGGCTCCTTTCTGGCCACCATTTAAATCAGTGGCAAGATTACTGTTGCTTTCCAGAAGAATAGGCAAGAACCCTGTGGGAATAAGCTGGGAAGGATTGGGATGGGTGAGGTCAATAATGACTGGAGTAATTTCATCCTGACAGCTCTTCAGCATTACTGGAATGAACTTGCTCTGTCAGTCTGGCCATTAGCAGAACAATTACTCATAAAACCCAGGGACCTCAGTGACAGCCTTGGCACGGGCTGAGGCACGAGCCCACGTGGCACCAAACTTCCCACTGAACACCGAGGGAGATTTCTCCTGGCTCAGGGCTCTTCACACATCTTGTTGCAGTTCTCTGTGCTGCACCTTTCTGGCAGCAATCTGAAGCTGTCAGCCATCGTAACTCCGGGGCTGAGCGGCCTCTGTGCTGGAAACATCATTTATTTATCATACCTTGCAGTGCTCTATGGGTGTGTGTCTTTTGATTCATAAATCTGCTTCTGAGTTGGATGCAAGTAGCCAAGTAAAGCTACCGGGGTGAACCAGCACAAGGCTTGGGATGTCAGAGCTGCTTGTGGATTTGCATGGAGCCAAAGAGAGAGAGCAGAAAAGAAAACACTTCAGGCTTTTGGAAAGCTGTTCATTTATTGGATGACAGTATGCAAGAATTGTATCTGGGTAGTGTGGAAGAAAAAGAGAGCAGCAGGAAGAGCATCAAAAGAATCCAGGGAGATCTTACTGCAACCTTGCAGTAGCTACAGAGGGCTCATAAAAAAGAAGAGTGAGTTTTTACACGGGTAGATGGTGACTGGACAAGGGAGAAGGGGTTTAAGCTAAAAGAAAAGAGCTTTAGATTAGATATTAGGGAAAATTCCCCGTGAGAGTGGTGAGGCCCTGGCACAGGGTGCCCAGAGAAGCTGTGGCTGCCCCTGGATCCCTGGACGTGTCCAAGGCCAGGCTGGACAGGGCTTGGAGCCACCTGGGCTAGTGGAAGATGTCCCTGCCCGAGGCAGGGGCTTGGAATGAGATGATTTTTAAAGTCCCTTCCAACCCAAACCATTCCATGTTTCTATGAAAAGGAGTCCTGAGTGCTTTGACCAACCTAATGCTGTTGGTAGCACATTTTCGTGGAGAAGAAAGTTCAGTGTTTTCCTTCCTACGAGCAAGGCTCAGCTGTGGTGAAAGAACAGATGATCTTTGTTGGATGAGAAGCACAAGCTGCCGTGATTTCTGTCTGTTGAAGGAGTTTGTTTTTGTCTCCAGGTACGAGGGCAAATACGGGGCTGGGCCCGTGTTCCCTCCCATGGTTCAGATCTGTGTGTGGTTCAGTCGCCCTCTGGAGAAAACGCGATTTGTCACCAAGTGCAAAGGTACCAGTGAACTTTGCCTGACTTGATTGAAATCCAAGTTTGGGATGCTGAGGGATAGAGGGGAAGGAAGGCGCTGACGTAACACACTTATTTAATCACTGCTGAAGTGAACTTTTAATTGGAAACTCAGCTTTCCTTCCTAAAAGTACAGTAAATTCTGTTCCTTAGTGTCTGCTCTGGAGAATTGTCCCATGCTTTTGTTCAGGTGAAAATCTAATTGAAATTTTGGTTTCTAGGACTGAGACACTTCCTATGTTGGCTTTTTATTTTATGTTTAATTGTATTTGGTAGTGTTGAAATGCAGTTTTATAAGTGACCATCAGGTTCTACTTTTTATGCCAAGTAATTCTTTGTAGCTACTGGAAAACAGGCTCAGCTCTAGAGTAGACACATTATCAAGCCTCTCCTCTTTTCCTTAGCCAAACAGTGTTCAAGAGGAGGATTTTACTTTCCACATACACTGCAGGAGTTCCTTATGCCAAACACGTTATTTCCCAAACCCCAGAGCAAAGAATGAGAAAATAAAGAAATGTTACACTGTGGGACTCCAGGGGACGTGGCAGCTTTTCCTTTGGAAGCACTGGGATGTGGATTAGAAATCAGTTGCACAGGTTTTACCGGGAGCTCCAGCAAGGAGAAGAAAAATAAGTTGAGATAATCTGTTTGTCTTCTGTTTCAAACAGCAATTAAGTCGTTGCTCAAGCCAAGTCCTTTTTCTGGGAACATTTATCACATCATGGGCAAAGTGAAGTTTTCAGGTAAGGGCAAATTACTCCTGAGGTGTTGTGATCACACTGCACGTTACGGGTTTTTAAAAATGTAATTCTGTGCTGGATTCTGTCTGCACCAGTGCTGATGTTAGATTAGATTAGCAATTATCAGGCCCTTCCTTCTGTCTCCTCCTTGGTAGATGCTGATAAAGTCATTGAAGTCTGTCACAACACATCAGCAAATTCCCTGAGCCTGGTGCCTGTTCCGGAGGGGCCGACTCCTCCCGATTCCAGAAGTGATCCCAGAGACTGCAGCAGTCAACAGGAATACTTCCTTGTGTTCATTGGCTGCTCCCTGAAGGAAGAGGATATCAAAGACTGGCTCAGAGAAACTGCAAAACAGGTTTGTGGGCAGGTTTCCTTTTGTTCAGTGCTTGGCATTTCTTCACAACCGAAGGAAAAATCCAAATGTTTCCGTGAAGCCTTTGGGTTTCTTCATCTCTTTTTTTTCTTCTTCTACCAAGGTATTGACATTCAGGGGTGCAAATGTATTTCAGAAAGGGGGCTAAGAGCTTACAAATGCGTGTTGTAATATCTGCATTGTTTTAGTGCTTGCTACAGCTTATTCCTGGATTGATCTGCTCTTGAATGCTTGAGCAAATGGATTATGTCCAGGATAAACACAGGATGATTTAGCTGAGCTGGGATTGCCAAGGGCTCAAGCGTGCTATGAAATAAATCTTCTTGAGGTACCTGAACGCTGGTAAAGCTGAAAATTTGTTTTGATTCACTTAATTAAACCTCCTTGGAAGTAATCCACTGAAATGGAGGGTAGAGTTCTGTTCATTTTGTCATCCTTAATTAGCCAAGTGCATTTCTGCATGGCTGCTGTGTCCGTGCAGCCAGAGCTGGAGTAGGGAGCAGGGAATGTGCCTTGTTGCAGGAAGCTCAGAAAGCACAGTTTGCACACAGGGATGGCCACAGTTGATTGATAGAATGACAGATCCCTAAAATCACGGATCCCTAAAATCACAGATCTCTGGAATCACAGATCCATAGAATCCTGGAACGGTCTGGGTTAGGAGGGACCTTAAATCCCATCCAGTCCCACCCCCTGCCATGGCAGGGACACCTTCCACTATCCCAGGTTGCTCCAAGCCCTGTCCAACCTGGCCGTGGACACTTCCAGGGATCCAGGGGCAGCCACAGCTCCTCTGGGCAAGCTGTGCCAGTGGAACTTCTTGGAACACTTGTAAGTTAAAAATACTCCAGGTTGCTTCTTTATGGCTTAGGATTTGCACAGTACCTCCAAAAATTTGTGTAGGAAGGGAAAAGAGTTTCCTGCAGACTGTGGCTGGAGCAGTTTTTAAGGTTCTCAGATTTCTGAGGTTTCTGAGATGCTCAGGTTCTCATCTTCTGTTCCCCTGTATTAATTCAGGGAATTAATCCATTTTCTGTGCTGATTATCTCATGCTCTGTACTTACCACAGGGGTAATACACGGAGACAAATGCTTTTCCACGTAAAAAAGCTCTCTGTGGAATACTACTTAAATTTTATGAAAACTTGGAACTTAAATGCTTATCTCAAGTGTGAAGTGTTTCCTCTTTGAGCAATTCAAGACTATAAACACTTTTTGTACAGTCATGGCTAATTGAGGGTTTCAGATAACTCTAAGAGTTGCCACATGCTGCAGGAAAGAAAGGGATTACAGAATTTCTCAGACTCAGAACCAAGTTGTTTTTCTGTTCCTGTGCCAGCTTTCTTACAGTAAAGCTGTTTTTAAATTGTCTTGTTTAAAATACTCACGGAATTTTTAATTTCTAAGTGTTTTCTGTAAGATCAGTGAATTTTGTTTTCAGAACGTAATTGTGAGTGCCTTCACAGAACTGAATAATTTTAGAAATTGATTTTTGAAATACATGCTTCTATTTGGTGGTTTGAGGTGGTTTTTTTTCAAATCTAAATTTATTTTTTAGCTGACTAAGCTGTGGTATCACACTGTCACTCTGCAGTCACATAACTGGAATCTCATTCTTCATACAGAAACCTCAGAGGAAAGCCCTGAAAACCAGAGGAATGTTAACCCTTCAGGAAATAAAAAACATCCACGTGAGTAAAAGCAATAACTTAAAACCCCTTCTTTTGGCTGATTTCCCTTAAATACCCATCCGGATGACAAAGCACCTGCCACAAGAAGTGTGCTGAGCACTAAATTATTACAGCACTTACTGTCTTTAGAGGTACTTGGAGCACAACTGGAGCTGTCCAGGAGGGATTTGAGATAAAAATCTGATCTCAGAGCTCCAAGTTCGCTCTGGAAAGTAGGAGGTGTAAAACTGGACATCTTTGGTTGCTGTAATGACCCTTCCCTTTTCTTTTATCTATTTAAGTTTGTAAGGACTGTCCCTACAGGTGTTCAATTTAAATTCTTTCTTACTGCAGGTGAAACGCCACTTGGATCCACTTCCAGCTGGTTATTTTTACAATGGGACTCAATTTGTGAATTTTTTTGGTGACAAAATGGATTATCATCCACGTATCCTTGAAAATGGGGGGATGGGGGGAAGGTTTTAAGTAGGCAACAAACTGCAGCTCGGAAATGTAAAGTGCCAAAGCAGATATGGTGAAGAACCAGTTCCTTGCCCACTAAAGCTTAGTGTTAAAACCCTTTCTGAGAGATAAGATCTCAGAAGGAGAATAGAACCAACAAAACAAACCCCAAACTGCCCGTGAGCTCACAAAGGGAATAATTTATGGATTACAGCTCATCAAAGAAATATTTTTCAAACCACATCGTGCTGTAATAGCGCTGTGAATGCCTGGGCACGACTGATAAAACTTCCAAATGAATGTAATTCTATGTGTGCACACACTCAAGTGAAAACAATCATATTTTTGCTCTTAGTAGTGCCCTGGCATTTCTTGCCAAGGTTCCAGAGTATTCCTGTTGTCCTTGGTCACCACCTGGGAACACGGGTTAGTGGTGGCCGTGGCAGTGCTGGATTAACAGCTGGACTTGATCTCAGAGAGCTTTTCCAGCCTTAATCACTCTGTGAATCTCTCATTTTCATAACTTTTGTTGCTTTTCGCTTTGTTTGGTCACCACGTTCCAAATTGGTTTTTATATTCCCAGTTTACTTTTCACTGTCACTCCACCAAACTTTCCAAAAATCCAGGTGGGTTCTGTGATGCTGCTTTGGAATAAGAACAGGCAGTTATTTTCTGTGCCCTGTGGGACAACTTTAAAATTTTAAACCAGCAAATTTCTCTCGGCAGGGCACAAAACCCAACAGCAAACTTGGATTTCAGTGTTCACTGGAAAATTATTGGTGCCTCATCCCTGGAAGTGTCCAATGCCAGGCTGGATTTGGCTTGGAGCAACCTGGAAGAGTGGAAGGCGTCCCTGCCCATGGCAGGGGGTGGGATGAGATGGATTTTAAGGTCCCTTCCAACCCAAACCGTTCCAGGATTCTTCACTCCAGCTCCCCCTTGGTGTTCGGCAGTGGAAGCTGCAGGTCCTGCTTAACCCTTTCTGGGGGATGTGAATTTTGGGCAGAGTTTTAGACTTGTGCTTCAGCAGAACAGCTGTAAATGTGTTCAGAGAGTCACAGAAAGGTTTGGGTTGGAAGGGACCTTAAAGCTGATCCTGTTCCAACACCTTCCAGGGATGGAGAGTCCAAAACCTCTTTGAGCAACCCCCACCCTCACAGGGAAGAATTCCTAAGATCTGATCTAACCCTGCTGTGGGTTTGCTGTTCTTACCTCCTTCCTCCTGGCTGGGAAATACCCCTTGCACAGCTCCCTTATTCCCTGGGAACCCTGAGTTGTGGTAGCACTGCCTGCAGGCTCCCACAGGGTGATACACTGAATTTCTGCTTTCACTGAATGTCCCAGTACCAGCACTTCCTTCAAACCTGGGTGTTCTTTTCTCCTAAATTCCATTTGCACAAATATTCTGCCTTAATTTCCCCCGACCAGTAATGGACCAGTTCATGAACGATTACTTGGAAGAAGCCAACAGGGAAATCGAGAAGTACAACAGGGAGCTGGAGGAGCAGGAGTACCACGATCTCTTTGAGCAGAAGACTTAAGCACCTGGGTCCCGGGTGGTTCTGTCCTCGGGTCAGGAACCGAAAATGCTGTTTTGTCCTTCTGGGTCACGAGAAATTGAGTGAAATGTCTGTTTCCAGCACTCCTTCCCACACGAAGGGATCGTTCCCCTGAGGTGGGCATTTAACACGGTAACTGCTTAGCTGTTTGTACTGTCAGGTTTGCTTCCACTTCACCTTAATTCCAGACTCTGCAAAGCATCACCTGGAATCTCTGGCTTGTGGTGGAAACGTCGGGGGGAAAAAAAGAAGAAGAAGAAGAAAAAGAAGGAGGAAAAAAAGCAAAACTGGATTTATTTCCTAAAAGGTCGGGATGTAATTGTGGAATTGGGCTGTGGTGCAGATATCAAACAATCCCTGGGCGTCCCTTGGAAATGGTTGCTGAGCAGTGGGGGATTTCAGGATGTGGGATTGGGGCTGTTCCCAAAGCGAGAAATGGGGGAACATTGACTCGGAAGGGTCCCCAATCCCACAGCTGTTTGGGTGTTCCCAAAGTGAGAAATGGGGGAATAATTGAAAAAAAATTAGAAGAATCCTGAATCCTACATCTGTTGGGGTGTTCCCAAAGCGAGAAATGGGGGAACATTGACTCGGAAGGGTCCCCAATCCCACAGCTGTTGGGGTGTTCCCAAAGCGAGAAATGGGGGAACATTGACTCGGAAGGGTCCCCAATCCCACAGCTGTTGGGGTGTTCCCAAAGCGAGAAATGGGGGAACAGTGGGGAAACTCTGAGGAATCCCTAATCCCACAGCTGTTGGTGTGTTCCCAAAGCGAGAAATGGGGGAACGATGGGGAAAATCCGAAAGAGTCCCTATTCCCACAGAGTTTAGGTTATCCTCAAAGTGAGGAAAGGGGGAACACTTACTCAGAGACCTTAATCCCAGAGCTGTCATGGTGTTCCCAAAGCGAGAAATGG